>JAANSP010004275.1:0-10367 GCA_036850745.1 Homidia socia
CAAGAACAAGATCAAGATTTACTACGGAAAGAAATGTGGAGAGTCGTACCAGTAGTGGAGGTGGACATTCCAGTTCCACCTCAACAATTCAAACAATTCAGACACTTGGTAGGTTATAGGCTATTTATAGTAATGCGGTGGAAATTGGGCAGTCATTATTCAATTGTGATTTTTTTTTACTTAAAAATTGCTTTCTTTTCTAATCAAATTAGGTGAACATAAAATGAAACCCAATGTCCCTGATGGGAGACCTCGACATTGGAATCACAACAATGGACCCCGACAAGGAGGTCCATTGAGACCTAATGGTCCAAGACACCCAGGAGGGAGAAATCACCGTTTCCCACCTCCTCGACACGGACCCCCTGGTGAAAACCCACACATGAGACCCATGTTAAATCCTCCTGTTGTACAGTTTAGTGAAGGTTTGTTTACAGATTTTAATCAACCAATGCGACATTCACATCAAGGCCCAAGACCAAGACAACCCCCACCAGGAGCACCCCAGCATCCGCCTAGAAATCCAGATCAAAATGTCCATAGACATCCAATTCCACCTCAAAATTCGATGAATAGCAACATGCGTCCAAACTTTGCTCCACAACAACCCCGCCCTTTTTTCCCGTCGCCTCAAGAAAATCAAATGAGGCATCCCCCAAAGAATGCAACCACCAGGCCCTCCTGGTCACATTGCTCACCAGCATCCGCAACAACATCCGCCTCTTAGACCTCCTCCACCAGACTTTAACATGCATGGACAGCGACCTCAACGGTTCCCTCCCAACAACATGCATCCAAATCAACGACATGTGAGACCACCCAACAACATGAATAATCAACCCCACATGCAGAGACCAGAAAGGCCTCCATTTCCTCCTCGCCATCAACGTCCTCCATTTAGACCTGATATGCAACCCCAAGACCCAATGGGAATGCATCCTCAAAGATATCCTCATCAACAACAAGGATTTCCCCCACAACCTCCTCCTCACAGTGGACCACATGGCTTTATGCCCCCACACCAGCAACAACCGCCGCGATTTATGGGACCTCATGGAGGTGGACCACCACCAGAAAACCCACACAACTCTTACTATATGCAGCAGCATGGCGGACCGGGCAACTATAATCATCCACCCGTTCCAGGAGAACAAGCCCCTTACCAATATCCTCATCAACAACAAGGATTTCCCCCACAACCTCCTCCTCACAGCGGACCACATGGCTTTATGCCCCCACACCAGCAACAACCGCCGCGATTTATGGGACCTCATGGAGGTGGACCACCACCAGAAAACCCACACAACTCTTACTACATGCAGCAGCATGGTGGACCGGGCAACTATAATCATCCACCCGTTCCAGGAGAACAAGCCCCTTACCAACCAGAGGCGCCTTGGCAAGGTCAACCTGACCAACAACAACAACAGCACATGCAACCTCCAGGTCCAGGAGCACCTCCTAACCCGAACCATCCAAGTCATTGGCCCCATCAGCAGCCACAGCATCAACATCCTCCTCATCATCAGCAACAGCAACCCATTCCACACCAACAACCAAGTTACAGTGGGATCGGAGGACCATATGGCAACCCGAATACAATGTATGAACAAGCTCCACCACGTCCTCCTTTGTCTCATCACAACCCTATTCTAGGACAACAAGCAGCATTAACACTCGCCTCTTTACAAAGTGCGCACTCCCTGGAGCTACCACCAATCACGAATAAATCTATTTACATTAATCCAAACAGTGAAATTCATGAAGCACTCTCAAAGGGTGGTCATTTTCGTCATTTGAAAGAAGAGGAACGAAGACACGAAGCAAGTACCAGCAGACCCACGCATGGAACTTCCGGAGCAAGCAGCAGCAGTGCCACTACTAGTAGTATCAAGCATTACGATGACTATGACCACGATCACCATCATTATCACGACAAGCAAGTACCAGCAGACCCACGCATGGAACTTCCGGAGCAAGCAGCAGCAGTGCCACTGCTAGTAGTAGCAAGCATTACGATGACTATGACCACGATCACCATCATTATCACGACAGGGATAGGGATAGAGAACGTTCATCAAGTAGTAGGCGACCATCATCTCCAGACAGAAGACGGGACAGGGATCGGGATGAAGATGATTACTATGATGATAGAAGAAAGTCATCTTATCATCACTACGATGAAAGGGACAGAGACAGAAGACCAAGGAGAAAGTATGAGGAAGATAGTAGGGATAGAAGGCACCGGTCCGACAGTCCTGATAAGGTATGCAAGTGGTTTCAATTTCAAAGTATTGATTGTTGTTTGAGTAGACAATAAAGCAATAAGTAAACTTTTGTCTCTTTTTACACCATTACAGAAGATGAGCCGCTCTGACAATTACGACAGAGATCGGGACCGGGACCGTAGGGACAGAGACCCTGTTCAAAATAAAGAAGCAGATAAACTCTTGGAAGAGGCAAAAGTAAGTTTTAAAAAGTCTTTGACTACTTTTTAAAGTTTATTCAATATAAAAAGTTTCAATATATTCAATTCCCTATTTTCATAAAACTAGCAATTGGGTCTCGACGAGGATTATGTCAAGAGACTTGAGGAACAAAGAAAATTACGCGAACGTATATTAAAAACTAAAGAGCAACGACGTAAACAAGTAAAAGTCCCTGGTGCTCCTGATGAAAAGTCCTCAAAGTCACTATCCTCTTTACAAAAGTGTGTGGAAAATGAAGCAGACTCTACAGTGGCCACTGCTAGAAGTAGTGGAAGTAACAGTGGTGGTAGTGGTGCACCCACCATTACGGGTAAAACCAAAAAAGTTCTCAGAATCGTGAAAGATAAATCGGGGAAAGTCATCTCGAAAAAGGTATGGTGGTATGATTTTTTCACAATATTAATTAATAATTTTTTTAAAGTGCCAAATAAAATCTTTGCTTTTCCACAGTATTTTTAAATGATGATTATAATATTATTATAGTACAGCTTTATTTTTTGACTTTTATTATCAAGTCATATGCTTATTATTATTATTACTACTACTTCTATTCAATTATTGCTTCTTGTTTTTTTACTTTCATTGGTTATTTACTGTACTATAAATGTCGTACGTGTGGAGTTTGATACTAAATTACATTTTTTAATCTGCGTGTGCATGAGAAAAAAAACGAATGGTAGAAATTGTGTTTTTAATCTCAACAGAGAAGTGCTAAACAATATTATTAGTTGCACATATACAGTGTTAACCATGTTGTGAGATATATATTTTCAGATGCAGCGAAAAAAGAATGAAAATCTAAAGTACATTTTTGTACCGATCTATATCTACATTTTTACATTTATTGAATCTGAATGCTGAATTGCTGATGACGCTGTTCGTTCGTGTTCGCTCAAGAAAGAAACATAATATACAACTTTTTATAATAATTACCTAGTATTTAACTTAATCTAATCTTTAAACTGAGTAGTATAGTAAACTATTATAAAAATCAACTACTGCTACTATCAATACAAAAGTATTAGCATCAAACGTTGTAAAACCGAATCATTAATTCTTGATTAGGAAACTGAAAGCAATCAAGCATTAGCTTTTTTACGAACGATATTGTTAATATTAAAATATTCTCAAAAGTCCATGTACCAACATTTTAATTGCTAATTGATTTCAGTTTCCTTTTACCAGCTTCTTCTGTCAAATCGGTTCATCCTTTGATTTCACATGAAATTCAAAAAAAGGTTTTTTTATTTGGAATCATTGGACTAAAATCCAACTCTAAATTTCAAGCTATGATTGAGTTAAGCTATAGTTGCAGGGATTCTGCTCAAATGATGAATGTATTATATTTTGTTTTTCAAATGAAATTAGAAAACATTTTGTACTTTTTTTATTTTTAAAGATAATATTTTTGGTTAATTTTACTCATTTGTACCTGATCGTGACATGGTTCACCATCAGTCAGATCTGCCGGCTATAGTCTGGCTCATATCATTCACTATATTTATTAGTTCCTACATAACAATATTTTTCACCACGAATAGTAGCCTATAGATTTTCTATTTATTATTATTACAATTTACAGCAGCGCCAAGTGCTAGATTTGTTGAGCAAATGCAAGGTATTGAATAATATAACTGAAACGAATTACTTCTTCATGCGCTTACTTTTTGTTTGAAAATACATTGAAATAAAAAATTTCAATAATGCCTTGCATTTGACTTGTGGATAAAATACTATAATCTAATCTCAATAGCTTGCACTTTTACCCAACAATATTGTTTCTCTTGAACAATGAGTTTCAATACGTGGTATTTGTGGCATATAAAAATATGATCGACAATTTCCATCTCTTTTTATCAACTTTTATTCTATAAATGTAGTTTTAAATGTAAAGTAAGAACCTTATTGTTCTGTGATAATTACCAAAGCCTTATTAGTTGTGTTAATATTTTGTACTGCACAAAATAAACGAGGAAAAAAATCAATTTATTCAGGACTTTATGAAACGACAAAGTACAAAAAATGCATCTGTGATATATTTCTGTGAAGTAAATGTGATGACAGTGTTACCGTTATTTTAACAGTACAAATCTATTATTTTTAAGTATTATTATAGTATACATTATTTAATAAATATAGTGGAAATATTTAATTATTATTATGAATGGTGAGTATCAATGATGGTTTATGATTATACTGTTTCTGATAACAAAATATTCAGGTACATGTGGTAGTAGTGGGAAAACATCAAGACGGTCCACAATCAACCGCCACGTCATAGTCAAAAAATCGTTAAAGAAAAAAAATATGGAGAGACTCTCATAATTTTGTGTTTATTCTGTGAACTTTAATATCGTGTTCTGGAACTATATAATCAAAAATTGTGTTTCTTGTGTTTTCGTACTCTACCTAAGTTCAGTTTAACTTTTATCAAGAATATCATTACTATCAAAATTAGGCTATTTACTTGACTAGTTAGGGATCCAGTATATAGAAGGGTAGGACGCGTGACACACTCTCAAAATAGAGTAGGTAGAGTCAGGTCTAGTTTTAAAATTAAATATGGACAGCTACCTAAATAAGTGTGTATTTAAAAAAATATTTAAATGGAACTTTGATGCTGACTTGACTTTGGGCAATGCAACGCTGGAAATTGAAATGGAATCGCCTGCCATGTCTGTCGCCCTCATTAAAGGCTATTTACTTGACTAGTTAGGGATCCAGTATATAGACGGGTAGGACGCGTGACACACTCTCAAAATAGAGTAGGTAGAGTCAGGTTTAGTTTTAAAATTAAATATGGACAGCTACCTAAATAAGTGTGTATTTAAAAAAAAATATTTAAATGGAACTTTGATGCTGACTTGACTTTGGGCAATGCAACGCTGGAAATTGAAATGGAATCGCCTGCCATGTCTGTCGCCCTCATTATTTCGTGGAAATACAATGCTGAATCAACGTTATAACTCTGAGTAATAAAACAGAACGTTCATCAGTTAATTAAGCAAGTAAAATATATAAATTATTATTATTACATTTATCCATTTTCAAAGTAAACTTTCTAATGCGTGTTTTTTGATTGACTGAATTGTTAAAAATATTTCATATTTATCCAGTATCACTTTCTTCAAAATTAAAAATAATCGCTGTTACACGATTCGCTCTTGTACTTTTTTCCAGTTTGAATGTTGTAGATTGTTTAGCCTGTAAAGAACTGTAATAAACTTTGTTATTGTGTACGATGACGATTAATCATAAAATTATATGAGTTAGTACAATTTGATTCTTGGAATCAACTTCAGGTAAACTATTAGTAGTTCTGTTATAATTATTATAATAATGTATTGAGATAGAGATGAAATATTTTATTGTGTTCCTCCACACTAAAACCAGAATATTGATTTTTATTATATCATTATATTATTAGTCGATTAGAAGTTAATGTGCTACAGAGATTTATTTAAAATGTAGGAAAAAAGATCTTGTAATGTATTTTATTTGTAAAAAGTAATAAAAAATACCTGAAAATTATTGTGAATAGAGCATGCAAAAATATGTCAAATAAATAACTATATATTTAAACTAAACAAATCTTATAGCAGGCTTACTGCTAATTTTTAAAAACATTTTTGAAATTGCCAATAAAGAATATCATGTTTTTCAAGTAAAATAATGTGCAGAGTTTAATTTTTTCCCATTTTTGGCATACATGTTTGTTCATCGAATGCAAAAACTTTAATGCACTTATGAAATGAATGAATGTAGCCACACCGGTTGCATATAAAGATTATTTTAATCTGGCGAAATAACGCATCGTCTTCTTGATTTTATTTTTTTCATAGTAATCACCATAATACGTGTACATGTACAATAATAATTAATTACGAATAAAAATGGAAGAAGACATTGTTTTTGTGTAGTATACAATTTTATGAATAATCATGACATTATTTTTTTTGTCGCAGCTTTTTTGAAAATCTAAAATCGTAGGTTTCATAAAATGCAATCATTTTCCATTTTGTTTGACTAAATAGTTTTCTGTGTGTTGGTGCTATTAAATATACGGCGTGTTTTTTCAAAGTCGTCGTCACCAGACACATCATCATAATAATTAATTACATTTCGTTATATAATAATATAATATTATTATTCTTGTACTACATGCACTTATCATTGTGAAGTGAACAATTCCTTTCTAATAATTACATATTATCAATAAAAGTAACTATTTTCGAAAGTTTTTTTTACATTTGACAACACACTGAAATCGGAAAGAAAATTTACAACTCATTTAATATGTTTACCTCACTACTTACATCTTACATCTGTAAAAGTTGGAAAGAAAAAAGACGTAATGCATAGAAGGCAGTGAAAGTTTACATTTTTACAGCAGTGTAGTTTACATTTTAACATGTGGAAAGTGGAAAAGCAGAATTAACTCAAGTTTTTTATTTTTAAACTTTTTATCATTTCACTTTTATGTCATTTTAGTTCATTTAAATAGTGGTTTGATTATTTAGACTACAAACCACAATGTCAACACGCTACATTAATTCTCTTCAGTCATTCTATAAAGTCTATATCGTGTAGTACTCAAAATTTTGTGCTGTGTGTGAACAGTNATGTCAACACGCTACATTAATTCTCTTCAGTCATTCTATAAAGTCTATATCGTGTAGTACTCAAAATTTTGTGCTGTGTGTGAACAGTTATACCTAGAACTTTTAATTATACCTAGGTATGTGTCTACTGCAATTTTAGTAAATAGGAATCAAAACTTGAATTGTCTTCCTTTTTTGAACAAGCTAGGCATACCTATAATGATGGAGCTACTAACATTTACATATTTGATTTTTATAAGTAATTGTCAGCAAATAACATTACATCCTGTCATTTTCATGGTAGTTATCATCAACTCACAAAACAAAGTCATGTCGTAGAGAAAGTCGTAAAATGATCAGACATGTAATCATAAGATTTTAAAGAAAAGAAAGAAAAGTCCTAACTTGAGAATAAAAGCGTATAATGACTTTGTTTTAATTACACATTACATCATAGCATACATAAATAACATTTATAATTTTAATGAACTTATCTTAAGTAGCTATATATATTATGCTGTAAATTGTCCCAAAGCTATTTATATATATGTATTTATAATTACAACAAACATATCTACTCGCAATTTAATATTTTACTTTACCATTTTCATTTCTTGAAATAATCTTTGGCTATTTGAATGCATGAAAGTCAATGAAATACCTTTTTTACAATTTTTATACAACATTTACACTTAATCTCAGACAAACAAAAATAAATACATTCAAAAAAATATTGTCACATAAAATCTCACAAAACATAAAGCGCTCAAAGCACAATAACAATGATTTTCTATTCAATATATGTATTTATAATTACAACAAACATATCTACTCGCAATTTAATATTTTACTTTACCATTTTCATTTCTTGAAATAATCTTTGGCTATTTGAATGCATGAAAGTCGATGAAATACCTTTTTTACAATTTTTATACAACATGTACACTTAATCTCAGACAAACAAAAATAAATACATTCAAAAAAATATTGTCACATAAAATCTCACAAAACAATAAAGCGCTCCAAGCACAATAACAATGATTTTCTATTCGTTTAATATTTTAAATTTACTTCACTGAAGAGATCACATAATTGTATAAATACCTAACTTGTTTATATATTGATTTTAGTTTATGAATTCGTCTACTTTTACTTTGTGCATATAGCTGACCTATCTGCCTACACGATATTTCATATGAAATTCCTGTTTCCTATCCGTACTCTCTGAGTATTATTATATAAAATAAAAAGTAAATAAATAGACGATTAGGTGAAAGTCTGTGCTTTCTGGTTGTAATATGTACAGAAATTTACGTCAAAATTATGGCTTTTTACTGATATGAGTCGTAGCTTCTTGCCATGTACATATACCTTCCATGATGCTATGCAATAATAATATTATACATACTTTGTAGTAGGCATATAGTTTATACCTACACCTAAAACTGACTTGACTTTCACTGTAATACATTATTATTACTACTATTTCTCTTTGGAAGTGTTCATTGAGACTACGCTTTGCTCTCAATTTATACCTACACCTAAAACTGACTTGATTTTCACTGTAATACATTATTATTACTACTATTTCTCTTTGGAAGTGTTCATTGAGACTACGCTTCGCTCTCAAAAAACGACTACTTACAAATTTATTCTACTTTTACATTCATAAAGTTATATACCACCACATTGTTTTTATACGGGTGTGTGAATGGGTACATGATCTGCCGTGTCATTATTACTAATGGAGGCAGCTCTTCGGTGTGCTTTGGTAATTTCCTCGGATAAATCCTTACTGCTACTCTCTCCTCCACTCGTTGTATTATCACTTGTCAGTCCAACACTCTCTTCGTCCGCATCATCCTCAACTTTTTCCCCAACAACGGCATGATGAACACCTCCACTTGTTCCACCACCACTTGCCATCATTCCTCCAACAATGACACCTTTAGAAGTGCTGCAGCTCCCTCCTCCATTTAGTGAAGCAGCTGCAGAGCTAGGACTTATGAGGCTGCTACGGTGAAAATTGAGGGCAGAGTGAGGTCGTGCATAAAGTGCGATTTTATCTGGTTGATGGTAATGACCAGTGCTACTACTTCCCAAACTAGAGGAAATGCTACTGTCCTCGGTAGACCCTGTTCTTCCAGAACCAAACTTTGCGGGACGACATGGGGGCAAAGGTGGTGGAATGAAACTGTTACTACCTATCATTCCACTTGGTGTGGCAACTGGAGTTGAGTCCCGGTCTTCAGACTTTCTCTTTTCACTTTCACGTCGGGCATGCAGGTCTTGACTTGATCTTTAGCCCGAGTGCTCTACTCAATGACCCCTGTAAATAAAGAGTGGCAAAACATGGTTTTAGCAAGATCACGTTCACACAAACAATATCACATTTTACACATCTTTTTTACGTTACACAATTTCCCCCCAACTTTAGTTTTTTTTCTTGTTGCCTTTGTTCATTGTTGCCAGCAATAATTTTTAGTGCAAATTTTGAAGGAAGCAAGCATCCGCATCGTCACGAATTGTGCAAGTTAATAAAATTAATTTTAAAAATATTTTTGATTAGACAAAGAAACATTGCCCATTATTACATACCTGTGAGCT
The DNA here is from genome assembly GCA_036850745.1 of Homidia socia. Lineage (NCBI taxonomy): Eukaryota > Metazoa > Arthropoda > Collembola > Entomobryomorpha > Entomobryidae > Homidia > Homidia socia. Next base: position 9,698 of record JAANSP010004275.1, read on the forward strand.
CCTCCAAGTAGAAAACTGAGCAGTGTGAAAAATGAGAGAAAATAATTTCAATGTTAGTTTGGTTTGGTTAGAGAACGAAGGATAAACGAAAAACACAAGGTTACAGTTTTCTTGTGGTAGTAGTAGTAGTATAGTAGCAGAGTAGTATATCGCATCGCAATAATTTAATATTTCGCACTCACAACAATCACTTTACACGCAAATATTCAAATTTAATGAAAGAGAAAAAAAATGTTTACGAAACTGGAAACAAGCACAATCAGCAACTAAAAAATGGCACGAGTTTTAAAAAATGGTAACGCGCCACATATTTATAGAAAACGTTTTAGTTTTAGTATTTCATGCATTTTTGGGGCATAATGAGAAAAAAATTACTACTGCTCTCTCCGTGCTGATTTCCAATTTCGAAAAAATGAAGAAAAAATAGCCGAGTAAAAGTTGTGTTGTTTTTCATGTGAAAAAAGTGCGAAAAGTACAGGATTTTTTGTTAATTAATTACAAGAGAAAAATTGGATGAAAGTTCAAAAATATTGCACGATTTAAGAAAATAAAATAAAAAGGATAGTGCTGCTTGCTTGCTGATTAACAATAATTTATGCAAAACACACAGTCAAAAATCACAAAAGCGGCGGCGGAAGAAGAAGAAGAATAAGAAGTAAAAATAATAATT
>JAANSP010004276.1:0-10367 GCA_036850745.1 Homidia socia
GTATATCATAACGTGAAACATACAAGGTGAAACAAAACAGTTAATATGTATAACATTTAAGAAATCATTGTATTGTAGCACAAAAACAAAGGAACATAAAGGTCTAGTCTAGTAGTAAAATTAATTATGTCAATGTTTATTTTTAACTATTGTATACTTGCTTAAATTATTAAAGTTTAAAAAAAATAAAAAAGGCATGTAAAACATTCAGGTGTGGTTCATACCCCCGTGAATGTATTTACTTATACATATCTGCAAACACCTCAAGTGTTTTTTCTCGCCAAATTTTCTCTATCGTTTGAAAACAAATAGTTTGGAATAAAGATGCTAACTAAAAAACAATAACACATAAGAAAACAGAAGAAAGGAAAGCAATAGTAAAATTATTTTGAGCCAACATAATTACCGTGACACTAGGTCTAAGTAAAGTGAAAACTTTTTTAGCTAATTATATTTTTTCCTAAGTAAAGAAATAATTGTTCAATCCACTAAGTAAAATATATTAAAAAATAGATCAATTCATTAAGTTTTGTTCCATCAAAAAATTATTCTTCGTCCACCTCAAGTGGGTCATCCTCTGCCAACATTTCTCTGTCCATCCAAAGTCTTTTCTGCTCAAACTCTGGGTAACTTACAACAACTCCAATAGTCTGGTCTGGAAGACTTCCTTCCAGACGTCTATGCAGTCGCATGCAACGTCCCACAAACTGGTTGAAAAGAATTCTTCCTCTTACTATTTTACGTAAAATGAAACATGCGACAACATCAGAATTGTCGTATCCCTCCTTCCCAACTCCACATGTGACAGCAACTTGGTAGTTTCCATGGCGGAACTCCTCCAGTGCACCTGGCCTCTCTGCAAGTGCTGCAATAGCAAAGTCGTCTCGTCCTGTTGCATTGTTGAGAAATTCTACAAGTTTGATAGCTTCAGCTTTAAGTCTAAGTAGAATCATAGCTTTTGGATTCGAAATTCGGGGTTCTCGTTGGACATTTTCCCGAAAAATTCTTATCAGATCATCAAACACATTATTTGGATGGGCATCATACGAAGACTCGAAAAATTCACAGCGTCTCGTTGTGACACCTGCAAAATCAAAAAGTAAATGAATGAGTTACATTACAAGATTACAACTTACAACTTTCTTCCTGATAGAAAAATTAAAACCATGTAATTCAAGTAATGAGAAATTTTTATTCATCTGACCTTGAACACTTTCTGGAGAGATTGCATAGGCAATTCGTCTTTTCGCTTCTTCCCCATGTCCAAGAATAAAAGTTTCTCGCCCACCAATAATTTTGTGGGGAGTAGCAGTCAGAAAAACGATTTTCTTTGCTGGTCCAGTGGAAGACTTGCTAAACTCCTTCACAATATTTTCCCAAGTTTTTGCAGGATAATGGTGAGCCTCATCAACAATCAATGTATCAAACTTTTTGAAGAATGATTCCACATCTTGAATGATATTATGATTTTTATATACCAGGCTCATTTTGGAGCGGCCACCAAATTTTTGAGCATTTACAATGTAGAGGTTGCAGGATCTTTTGTTTATGTTTTGTGGACCTTCAATTACTGTAACGTCTTCCATCATGCTTTTCAGTTGCTTTTCCTTTTGATCTGGGTCTTGGCTCACCAATCCAATCTCCTCAAAGAAACATTTGTACCTAATATCGTCACCAAACGATCTTCTGAGTTGTTCCGAGATCACTTTTGACGGAGTCAATATGAGGACTCGTTCCGAAGCCATGATGTAAGGAAGCAAGACAATCATGCCCGACTTTCCCGATCCCGTTGGAGCAACAATCAGCATTGGTTTTGTTTCAGGCAATGTCCCGTTTCGAGTTAATTGGTGGATTCTTGCACTTTCATCTTCCAAGACAAGCCTTTTCACTTCTAGCACTGCTGCAACTTGATAGTCGTGGAGAGGCCCGCTTTTAGTCATCTTGAAGTGTTCCAACAATTTTGTCATAAAGTCTGAATATTTTTGGAATTTCGACTCTGATTGGCCGATCAGAGCTTGGGAAAAGTATCCGTCTTCAGATTGCATTTTGAGTTCCTACATTAACATCAATGTAAAGATGCATATTATTTTAACATTCAAAAATAAAATAAAGTAAGTAAAAAAACAACTTGAATAAAATTAAGAAATAAAATTAGATTTTACTATTAAAACTGGAGCTTAAGTTCAAATCAACATTGTATACAAAATTTGATGCGGTTTACCTAATTTGTCAACCCGTACTTTTATTTGTTGAATTCACGTGTAGTCCGATGGTTCTCGACCGCACAATAGTTATTTTCTCAAAAAATCTGCAAAACAAACAATTTATCTCAACAGTTTACAAAATTTCAAGCTCATGTAGTTGTGGCATAATATATAAATATCAGTAGAGAGTAATTAATATGTCAAGGGATTATTCATTTATAAAATTTATCAACTTTGACTATGGAATAATATAAATCTCGTCAACGTAAAAAATATTATTCTAACTCACAATCATTGCATTCTTTTGTTGGAAATGGTAACCCGATTTTTAGATGCCAAATAGTAGACCGTTAAATGCAACTGAAAAAATATTATGTACGCGAAATGCATTTCACCATTTGTTATTTTCTCTGCTGTATGTACTACCAAGCGCAAACGTAGTGGCTGCCCAACAAAGTGCAGCTACTTTTTGGTCGTTTGGTAGTAAGGCCACGTAAAAAGAAGCATAAAGGGCGAATTGGAGAACAAATACCTACATTTGCTCTGATCTGCACGATGTACTATGCCAATAGCGTCCACAAATTAAAATTTGCTGATTAGGAAAATTATTGGACATTAGATGTAATGTATTATAATTTCCATGTCAGCATGAGACATAAAATGTACTTTAAATGTCAGTATCATTTTGTGCTATTTTTATGTCTAACGCTGTTCACGTGTATGATGCACGTTACATGTATAGAAGTCCATAATATTTTGAAATAGTATTTTAAAAGCTGAAAATTGGCGTGTAATAATTATTTCTGTTACCATTTAAATAATAATTAAATAATTGAGTTTCCCCATATTTTATTTTACAATGTCTAGTTTTCACTTACGTTATACGATCTGCTAAAATGTATCCAATAAACTTTTAGTTCACAGACTTAATAAGTAAACAAAACTTTTTCTAAAACACCAGTATCCCTGTTTATGGAAAAAGTTTTCTGCTTGCACGGTCGAAATCAATGGATAGGTTTGTATTGAGTTGATTGAAGAGGTTGGCCGGCTAGTGTGGTTTGGTCTGAAGTGAAAAATGAAATGAGCATGGGCAATGAATGTACATGGGTAGTGATTGCATTTGTGCAACCAAAATTATAAGCTGCAAGTGCAACTAGCATAAAACACCAATATCCCTGTTTATGGAAAAGTTTTCTGTTTGCCTGGACGAAAGTAATGTATAGGACAAACCTTGAGTTGATTGAAGAGGTTGGCCGGCTAGTGTGGTTTGGTCTGAAATGAAAAATGAAATGAGCATGGGCAAAGAATGTACATGGGTAGTGATTGCATTTATGCAACCAACATTATAAGCTGCAAGTGCAACTATCAACGGTATCGCTTAAAATGTTAAGTATATTACCAGATGCTTAAAGTTGGTATGATTTTTTGTTGTTGAAAACTGGCAGGCAGGTGCATTCCATGAAACTTTATCCTATAATATTACTTTCATACGTTTTTCATAAAGTGGGGAGTATTCCAGTCCATCAACTTTCATGAAGCCACATCAGCTTGTTCATTTTATTAGTGGCAATGTGGCGAGTTGTACTTTGTACAGGCATGGCAAAATCCCATAAAAACGTTGCTCACAAAGTTTTTGCACATACGTTTGTCATAAAGTGGGGAGTATTCCAGTCTATCAACTTTCATGAAGCTACATCAGCTTGTTCATTTTATTAGTGGCAATGTGGCGAGTTTTACTTTGTAGCGACATGGCATAATCCCATAAAAACGTTGCTCACGAAGTCTATGCTTAAAATAATGTAAAGCTGCTTATGCATCACAAAAGCTACTCACCCCGTTCTTGTAATTAAATAATGTACGGGAGAAAAACTAGTAATGAGGGCTGCTGTGCAATGTGAGCATTTTTGTTTTAAAACTGTATTACCGTATACATCATGCATCAAGAAACCAAACGTTTTCTTGTAAAGTATGGTAGCATGTATGTACTACACTATTATCTATACCTATGACCTATGTACATCTCTAAAACGATTTTGTGTGCTTTCCAGTTGTTCGGAGCTTTTTTACTAAAGTAAAGTGGATTTATTGCGTTCATTTATTGTTTGCAGCATCATTGGGCATTTTATACGCCTAATATTAAACATGATAAAAGGTGAAAATAGGAATAAATAAAATAAATGTTGTTGAAACGTATTTACTTTCGTGGAAATTTTGCCTTTTGCAGATAAGATTAGATCGGATTAAATCCCGTGTCAACCTTTTTAAATTTTGATATTATAGCAATATAACCATGTAGAAATGTGTTTAAAGGACACCAAAATGTAACTGGAGAAATATAATATTGAAAAAAGTTGAACTAATTGTTCAATTCACCCCATTTTTTTAACCGTGGTCAAATTTTATCATATTTCACAAAGGCCAAAAACTAGCGATTCGTTAGTCGTACGTTAACTTTTGTAATATCCTTAAATGCTTGGCTGAAATGCGTTTACATGATTTTCCTTACTATTAGCTTTAATTTTTCCTAATAAACCACTACGCTTTATTGTAAAGATACAAGGCTCTTCTATTTCCAGTAAGAAGAAAATTTACATGGCAAGATATTAGGAAGATTATCATTAAGATATTGACTTTAAAGTTTATTTTTCAGAAGTAAATGACAAGCCAAAAAGCTATTTTATTGTGGAAATTTGTCGGAAACCACTAGAAAGTTTAGCAAATGTTCTTCTGTACATATGCCGATGAAAGCATTTTCCATGACTCTTTACGATGAACGTGTCAACTATAAAAATGAATGTTTAAGCAGCACTTTTTCAATAAATGTCTGGTCGAGCTTAAACAAGTAAAAGTAAAAATTCCATTAAGAACAAGGAACAAGACTTCATTGTAAATGAGATGAGAAATACTTATGACAATTGACAATCATCATTTGCACTTTACTTTTACACTGAAAAAGCGTAACGTTGTAAGTTGTCCCGATGTCGAAAGCAGTAACGTTTCTAATTTATTGTTATAGTAAAGTAATTCCCGAGAAAACCTCCTGGTGAAACAACTTTGGCACATTCAATGCTACTACTGCTACTAACTGTTTCTGTGAATGGGTTTATTGCAAACGCTAATAATAGCAAATTGAGTAAATGATCAGCAAACGGTGGGCGCTTTTAGAATAATAATGTTATGTTATGCAACGCAAAGCCAAAGTCCATGAGCATGTATTCATGGAAAATACGAACAGAAAAATGCCTAACTGTTTGCTGGGTCTGGGTAGTACCATAATAAAATTTGATCGTTATCACACCGATGACGTCAAAAAATTCCTTACGAAACCAGTGGTAGAAATAAGTTGCCGACCGTAAGTGTTGTAAGTATACATTTTACTGTTCAAATTCCAATAAAAACGTATGTAATATGGATCATAGCGTAAGTATTGTCACATGATACCTCATTCATATTTTCAATGTAGACAAATAAAATGTTTGAAGAATGAAAGTTAATTAATAAATACAATGAAGTGGCAGAAGGTGAGAAAACAAGCATGTTCCGTCAACACCGTTTTCGACTTCAAAAAATCCAGGTCCATATATATCAAGTAAATACATGCAGATGTGGTGAGAATAATGAAAGGTCAAACTGGTCAAAGAAAAAACCTACTAGCTTATGGTATTTAGAAAATACCAACTGGAAGATCATTAAAACAGCTCATATCAAAGAGACAGGTTTTGCGGGGTATGATTATACGTACGTAAAAAGCTAACAAAGGTGTAACATTTTTAAATGGTGACGGGGAAAGGAGCCTTTTACTGTCCATCCCAAAAGTCTGTGGACCTGGGTCTATGCAACTCAAATGCAGTTTACATAGACCCAGGTCCACAGACTTTTGGGATGGACGATAGTTGTATTTAGAAATAAGTAACAAAAAAGAATTTTTGTGTTCAGTTTTCATGAAATAATAAACAATACAAAACATCAATTTTTAAAATAAAATACTGGTAAAACAACTCTAGATAGTACAAATTCAATACATTAAAAATAGGTCCAAAAATGAAAGTTGATAACTGAGTAGTTTAACATACATACATGTTTTATACATCTTTGAACATGTTTGTAAATGCAATGAAATGACTGAAAGAAGCTAAAATGTGTCAAAGTTAAAAATAAATGCTTTTACATACATGTTTGAGCAACACAATTTCGTTTCAACTCTCAAGAAAAATATACATAAGTTCATATATATTACGTACAGACAGACAGAGAGAAGTGCAGTGGAAAGAAGCGAGGTTGAGGTTGGGGAAATCATCAAAATGATATAAAGGGTTGCAGGTTTCTTAACCAGAACCAGACCACACAAGGCTTATAACATTTTTAGCTTATACAAAGCAGCTACAATGTGGTAGTCAGCCAGACTCTGGCTGCCAGAGTGAAATTTTAGCTTGCTGTTGCTATACAAGGAGTATAATATGCTAAAATGCTCACATGTTGTTTGTAAACAACAACAGCATAAATGGAGTCCAGATCCAACACTTTTATCCGTCATTATCAAAATTTTCTGCAATCAGAACTAAAAATCTAGTTTTACTCATGTTAACAATGTTTGACAAAATTTTGTGTTTTACATAAGAACAATTGTTGTCACTTGTCACTGAATACATCACATTTAAGAAAAAGACACAATTATGGCAGCTAACAATTTGTGTCATTTTTGTTACCAAAATTGCTCCGATGAAACACCATTAAATTGTAACGACAAAAATAATCTAAGCCAAGAAACAACACGGACGCTTTCCACTGTTGAAAGGTTTTTATTGTGTTTGGAACGATTTGCAAAGCAGAATGTAAACGGCGAACAGAACGTCTCCTCATCATTTTGGCCACCGTCATTATCACAACAACAATACTTGGGTTGTTGCGAAAATTGTCATGTCATACTCACCGCATTCTGTTCAATTTACCATCAAATAAAAGTGTTGGAGCTGCAGTTGGAATGGAAGCTGGAGACTCTTGTGAATATCATGAAATTAGCTAACCGAGTTCCATCGCGCGTGTCAAACTTAAAACGCACCTTCCAAAATGAACAGGCCAAGGAGGGTGCTAAGGAAAATAGCGCGTCTGATTATGAACAAAATCTGAAAGCTTTTAAACATTTTAGGAGCAATTTGGTTAAAACATGTACGTTTTCGAAATAATTTTTAAATAAGCTAAACTATTCATTAAAAAATTTTCTTTATTTTTAGGCTACTTTAAGAGCATAATAATCAGTTTTATAATAAAACTTTTATTTATGTTTCAGGTGTTAACAGACTCTCCAATTCGCAACCAAAAGTATTAGTAAAACGTAACAAGTGTGTTGTTGGGGGTGCAGGTTCTTGTGAAGCACCAGCCCCAGATTGTACAACTAATCGCATATCCGATAGCAATCCCCAAAATAGCTCATGTATGGCTCAGTTTTTAGGCTGGATCACGTCCTTATCTGCTGTGATGCTGCTAGCAATAACGGAGAGAACCACTTTGTCACCATCACCATCCCTCAACACCTCCAATAATGGAATAAACCCGGAAATTGAAACGGTACATTTAACAGAACACGTTGGCATTGCCACAGGTTGTAGTGAAAATATAGAGCAGATAGTCGTCAAGGAAAATTATTTTGACATTGACACAGCTGAAGACTCCTTATCTAGGTACTACGTGGTATAAGATAATCGATGATTTAAGTACAAATTACGATCTATCAGTAGCTTAATTTTTAATTAATAAAATAATAATTCATCGGTGTCTTTTTTGCATTTAAAGATTTGAAATGATTTTTCGTGAGGGTGAATCCATTACGGCCGCGCCTGTGAAAATCGAATGCATCAACAATGAATGCGAAAATGAATTAACTAATCGTACAAGCTCTGTTCCTGAGGTTCTATGTATTGGCAAAGAAAGTGAAGACGTTTGGGAATCCGGAAAAGATATTTTGAGCAAAAATGAGTAAGAACTACAGGAAAATAAAACTGTTATTAAATGCTCAAACACTTCTCATGTATTGTTTGCTACATATTAATTTATGTAATAAACGTCAGTATGTGTGCAACTATGTGCTATGTACTTTTGTTTTTTATTTTAGTAACACTAAAGATACGCTAGACTCTAAACTTAACCAGTTGAGGCCCTTCAAAACAGACGTTTGTGATAACCAGTGCAGTGTTAGCGCAGCCCCTAATGCTAACAATGATGAAGCAGTTTTTAATGAAAGAACCAGCCATTTAAGTTATCAGGACGCTAATGTCTCATGTCGGGAGGAAGAAAACGATGGCTTTTCGGATAATGTTGACAACATGAGGTCTGTAAGAAAGACAAAAAACTTCTTTTCAGCAGGTTGAGTAAAGTGTATATATGAAACTTTCTATTGTTTGCTTTGATTTATTAGTATTGAAAATTTCACTGGTATGGACGACTGCCCAGGACCCATTTTAGTTGAAACGAATACATCAATAGCAAAAGTTGATGATGGGAATTTGGAGGCTGCAAATGAAAATTCAGTTCAAGCAACGACAAGCCGTTATAATTTTCGAGGGAATAGAAAAAGGACCATGGTAGTGGTAGAGTCAGAAAATAGCGAGGACGATGGCAATACTTCGTCCATTTCCAATAACTATAATGATGACAGTGAAGAAAGTGATAGCTGCAGTGATAACAACACAACTGACCTGAAATGCAAGAGGAATTACAAGAATGATTCATTCCAAATATCCAGGAAACGAAAAAGAGAAAAAGCAAAAGTTGATGATGGCATTTTGGAGGCTGCAAATGAAAATTCAGTTCAAGCAACGACAAGCCGTTATAATTTTCGAGGGAATAGAAAAAGGACCATGGCAGTGGTGGAGTCGGACGATAGCGAGGACGATGACAATGCTTCTTCCATCTCCAACTGTAATAATGATGATAGTGAAGAAAGTGATAGCGTCAGTGATAACAACACAACTGACCTAAAATGCCAGAGACAGAACAAGAACATCTCCCTTCGAAGATCCAATAAACGAAAAAGAGGAAATAACGGGAGAAATAGTAAATATAGTACTTATTTGAAAAATAGGAAGAGTTATTTTTGCCATCAGGACGGCTGCAACCGCTCTTTCCACACTAGTTTAGCTCGTGTCGAATATCATCAAAAATTACATGCACCTGCTGAGTATAAGTGTAGTTTCTGTGAGGTTGTTCCAGGAAACGCTATTTTGTTGAGTACTCACGAAAGAGAAGTACATTCATCCAGTGAAGAAGGTGCAAAAAATGATGGTTTGATTCACTGCCCCAGGTGTTCTTATAACACTAGACATATTGGATTCTACCAACTACATTTTGCCGAGACACACATTAAAGGATTTGAAAGGTTGCCATGGCAAATGGGAAAAAGGAGTGTTGAAAATACCCAGTCAAACGCGGAAACACCCACTGAGGGAACTAACGACAAGATACAAGATGTATGCAACAGAAGAAACCAAACGAAAAATGGGAAGATGTGCTATTATTACTGTCGCCTAGACGGTTGCAGTCTAAAATTCTTTAATAAAATCTCGCACGATAACCATCAAAAACTGCACGTGTCAGGTGAATACAAATGTAATTTCTGTGACACAGTGGAGGAAAACGTGGTCAAGTTGAGTGTGCATGAGATTGAAATGCATCTACCCAAACTTGACGGTAAAAGTGATGTTGATAAGATTATACACTGTCCAAGATGTACGTACAAAGCTAAAAGTATGCCACTGTACCAGAACCATTTTGCAAATACCCATTTGGAGGGATTTGACAACGTGCAGAATAATAATGCATTTGTGGAATTAGTGAGGTGTGAAATGTGCAACATGGAAATTAACTGCTCTGAAAAGGGTCATCATTTCGACACATACCATGACATTTCTTCTGTGGATCCTACAAAAATCAGAAAGTGCATTGTTGCCGGTTGCAAAGCTATTTTCAGAAGTAGACCGCTGTGGCTCACTCATATGGTAACGGAACATAGTTCAATCTCCAACGAGGAAAAACAAAAGGCTGCTGAACGGCCATTTTTCAGTTATCGTAAGATTCGTTGCACTGTGGACAAATGTAACAAGAAATTTTTAACAAAGGCAGAAATGGAAAATCACAGAAAAGTTCATGGGTCTTTTAAATGTGAGTTTT
>JAANSP010004277.1:0-10366 GCA_036850745.1 Homidia socia
AGTCATAAAATTAATAGAAATGTATTGTTGTTGCTTAATATACTCTGCGAACTGCACCACCTGGGCTCTGTGATGTGATGTATATTTTCACAAAAAATGTGTTATTTGATTGTTTGCAAAATAAAATTACCTAGATTTTGTCATTTTACAGAAAATCACCGATTCAGTGTGGTTGGCTTGTTAACCATAAACATGGAAACTCGAGAAAATTTCGACTCTTCATATTTCATATTCTGTTTTCCGTAGTACTCCTGACTGTGAATGTTTGAAATACAGCCAAATTCCGATAATAATGGCCGAAAAGGCGTACTTCCTTTATTTTTTGCATTAGACTACCAGTAAGATTTATGAGTATGTTCATTGTGCAGCAAAGGATGGCAACAGCTGAACAAAGCAGCAGCAGCACAATAGAAAAAAAATATTTTCCATGAACTGCAGACATGCATGCACGGTATAATAAGCTTTTTATTCTACATTCTAGGAAGAAAGGAAAATGAAATGAAAAAAGCAGATGAAAAGACGCAATGAAAAATAACTCTGGTATGTAAGACATTTTATACTAAATTTTTACCAAATATTAATATTATAAGAGCCATTGCCACGTTCAGTAATTTGCCTTCCTTATATTGTATATATGAGTTGGATGATAAAGCAGTGACCATTATAATTATTTTCATGACCAAGCTGCATTCGAGCAAATTAAATAAACCTTGAGAAGCTGCTGCACTATTAAAAAAGTAATAATGTTTCAGTCCAAGTTTTAATAATCTCCCTTATAATATAAATACATTCTAAGAATAAGAAATGACACCTCATAAACATTTGGTTGACAGTGTGAGAACAAGATAGTTTGTGCACTTTATCTCTTATCGTTTCGTTTCCTCATATAGCCGCATGATAGTAATGGAAGTGACTGTAGAAGGTAACGCATGAATAGATTTGATCCTCTTATTGTTTACATCTTTGTTTATTATAGAACCATTTATTGCAAGTTGATTTTTTTGTTGTTAAAAAGGCGTTGTTAAATATTTTTAGTTTGTGTTGGAAGCATCTTGATGTAGATAGACGATTTACTATGAGAGTAGAAAAGCTATCGTGTTATTTATTGGATACTATTTATGAAACACCAGAAGACTGGGATAAAATAAACATTTAAGTAAAGAACAAATAAACTTTCAAGTGTAAGGTTATCAGTTCAAGTCTCAAAACTACTCATTCATGTTTTGACAAGAAATCTATGACGCGAGGATGTTAATAAACAAGCTTGCCTAAACGGGCCCCTTGAGCAGTTAAAAATTACTGTGCTCACCACAACAGAACTTTAAAACAAAACATCTCAGGAAAATAATTAGAGTTAAAATTGACTTTAAGATTTACTTAATCTTGAGTTGAGTAACTGTTTATTAGTTAAGGTAAAATATTGTTTATGATTGTTTATTTATGGTAACTGGACTAGAGTTAAAAATTTAATAACGTTTTAAGTTATAGTGAATGCATTTTGGAAACATTTTTTAATAATTCTTGGCATATTTGGTTTTTAAAAGGCCAAAATGGACCCCCGTATCGTTACATGACGTACGTGCACTGCAGCATATTGTCAAAGAATCGCAAACGAAAAAAGTACCATTGGAAATGCACCCAATATGGTTTTTCAGTTTCAAGGCCCAGTCTACGTTAGTATAAAACCTGGACATTACAGTATAACCAAAAACATGAATAAACATTAAAGATTTTCTGGAGAAGCCAGCCCTCCTGGTATTCTACTAAAAAAATTAGGTAGCTATTCACCTTTTTTGAGAATGAACAAATTCTTTGTATGGAACCTGAAACAATATTTATCCTAACTGTAAGTATGCTAAAATGTATACACATTTCTCTATTTAACATTCGATTACTTTTTGTATTTTTGCCAGACAATAAGCGCGTCAGATTCCAATTGTAGGAGTTTAAAGTATACGATACCCTGAGATAACCCGTTTTCTACTTATCTACACCCAAACCCGATTTCGTCGATAGCATTTTTATCATTTAAAAACATATCTACTTCAAAATATCTGTAATAGTTTCGATGTGTAATCTAAAATTCATGTTGATTAGTTAACTTCTGTTTGAGCTGTGATATTGCATAATTTAAATCAGTAGTTATCATGAACTTCACTTAAATATTTCGTTCTTATAAGGTATTTAATATTTTTATGGCGTGAATCTGTCTTCAGTGGTCTTTATTAGATATCATGATGCGTTTAAACTGAATGAATTAAGGAACAAAACTTGACAAAGTTTAAAAGAGCGCCAATATAAAGTCGTAAAATACTTTTGATTTCAGGATTGATTAACTAAAGTTCATACTATCTACCGATTATGTAATATCTTTGAATTGTACCGTAAACATTAGATAAACATTCTTTAAATACGAAATAAATTATTTTTTGATAAAAACTAATGCCAGTTGTGTTTTACTCTTATCGATAGTATAAGAATAGTATATGTAAGAAAATGAATGATAGTTTGGAACGGTCATATACACAAAACAGGCAGTATAATATCTCCGTCAAATAATACTATTCTACTAGCTGATGCTGACAGTAATGACATCAAGGTAGAAATTCGGGAACGTAGATTTTTTACTTTTCATTTTATTTTGTGTGCGCTGTCGTTCCCGTTCACTTCATAATAATAAGTAGCAAAAAGAAGAAAAGCATAATAATAGATAGTATTTTTGGGCTGGTGTTAGTAACGAAAAATGAGTGAAAGTCAAGCCGGCCAACGAGAAGGAGCGCAAGGGAAAATAGAAAAGGCATAAAGGGAAATGAGCAGAAAGGAAATGTATAAAAGCCAAGAAAGGAATGGGTAGAATGAAAAAAGTAGAAGAAAAGGAAACGGAAGGTTTTTTATGAATCGAGTGGTGTCGTGACGTCCCCTCCCAATAACGTATACAAAACCATCATGATTTAAAAAAAAGAAAATTACATGGAGAAATAAATGAAACGAGAGGGCAGATAAAAGGAAAGGTACGTGCATTATAGAAATAGTTAAAAGGACAGGCTTCCAACGGATCATCATTCTTATGTAATGTCACGAGGCAGAAAATGCGAAAAGTCAACTGAGTCGGTTGACTCTGCCAACGCTCCTGGATAGTATCAAAACTGCATACATAGGTACATGGCACAAATATAATATATAATAATTTAAAGCAAGCATATGAAAAAGGTCGCGGTCACGATTTTGAAGGTGATAGTCAAGTTGAGAGTCCAAATAGCCAACTCCAGCGAGAGTTTTAAAAAGCATGATAGTTTCAAGTCATGGTCATGGTCCGTTTAAATCGAATTCTCTCCAAACACTACTAGATACCTGTATTACACAGATTCTATTGCCTTGTTCAAAAAAACTTGTTCTCCACCTCAGCATATTGCATTGTAAAGATACCAAAGGGCATAAGGACAATTTTCAATGGAAATATGGATGCATTATGAAAAAAGCTATAAAAATGAGACTTTGTACAGATAGTGAAGCAATAAGAAAAAAAATGATCCCTAAAAACCTTTGCCATATTAATAATATGTATGTAATCATGCGCTTTCTTTGAAATATCTTAAGCATGCATTATTTCGTATAAAAGACAGAGGATGGACTTGAAATGGATACATCAACAAGGAAACCACTTGAGTTTCTTTTCTTTTGAAAAAAGAAAGAATAAGAGAGGAAAAAGGAGAATATTTGTAAAGTGGCATCATCATTTTATGCATGCCATTACTTTCTTGTTGCAGATAGACAAAAACCCTAGAGATATACTTGGATGCTTTTTTGAATATAAAATTATTACTACTGCAAACAGAACCGTGCTCTCTCTCTCTCTTTCTACACCACTCTCTAAACCGACATGATTGGTATGAGATGTAAATGATGGTCATGCCAGGATAATGCGTTTGAGAATTTGAGAGTTGTTGGCCATCATCTCATCATCATAAAATATTGAAGGAGGACATAAGATATAGGGAAAACGCGAGGACAGTAATGACTATGCTGTTGATAGCATACGCTAACACATACATACGCTCACATTATTCCACTCCACACTCTTCCAAACCAGCCATTTGGCTTGTTGCTACAGAGAAGAAGAAGGGGCTCGTAAAAATGTACGTTTTATAGCAAAAAGCGTAAAAATATCCATCAGCGTAACGGAGTGAAAGAGAGAGGCAGAGAGAGAAGTGAAAATACGGAAGGACGGCGATAAAAGATGCACACAATCTTGTATTTTTTGCATGTTCATTTCACTTACTTTACTCATGCATGCATTTCAAAGTTTTCTGGTTTCGCTTTGTGCTACTGATGTTTATGACCGTCTCTGCTTGGATTTGCCTTGCACTTAAAGTTACACATTTCATTTCTTTTAGTTCAGTCAAAAGCTTCCCGTTGATGCAATGTTGCCTGCTTGACTGAATCTTTTTTAAAATCACAACGACCGCAGAAGATGATGATGGGAGTCGGTAAAAGTGGAGGGTAAGTTGTAAAAGTTGGTTGCGGTGCGATGGCCTTGCAATAATAATTTAATAATACACGAGCCAGCAAATAAAAGATTTGTGCAGTTTTAATCATTTATACTCTTCATTTCAACATTGCATTTCAAGCCAGTCAGCGCTCATCATCACCAAACGAATACGAATTAGTATTTTCTACATGAATACAGTCACAAGCACTTGGCCTGTTTGCTGAAGACATAATGTCTTCCGTTGGAAAATAAATCGTCCAGAGTATAGGATTTAATGATCGTTTTGTGTGGAGCTGAAAGAAGGCTGGAAGATTAGAAGAATCATGTTTTTGTTTCCGAGGGTGATGGAGGTGAAGTGGAGGACTTACAGTGCTTGTTGGAACTGACTTTTAAAGGGACTAATTCCTGTTCATTTTCAAAGGATTTCTAAACTGAAAAGAACATTGAACACGACACACAGATTTGGTACAGCGGATGAGGAGGAAAAGGATGAACAGGGAAGTTAAGTAGGTAAACATATAGGGTGTCAGGTGTCATTCAGTGGGAAGTAGCAGTATTATCATTTAGGCCAAGTGACATTTTACGACTCGACAGATGACAGTTTGAAGAAGCTTAAATGTGACATTCTTCCTGATGTATTGAAGGTTTTTTGGTTCTATCTTATTTTTAAAAGTGGTGTATAGTATTCAAATGCAAGGGGTTATGAATAGACGTTCCAAGTCGCTGAAATAAAGATATTTTAAAAAAGAACTTGTCACACGTGTTTGCATGCATACCTAATTGGAAAATGTGTTTTCCTTTCTTCAAAGAGGAACTAAAAATGGATCTTTGAAAACATGACAGGTTGGCAGATGACTAAATCTCACTCGTTTGATAAATCTACATTTTATTTGACTTTGAAAGCGAAAGCTGGAAAAAGTATTTTATCAAATTTTTCCTCCTTCTCTTCAAACACACGGAGATGTGCACGTCGCTTCCTTTAAAAAAGACGTGACAAAAATCGACAAAAAATACGTGAACTCACCACGCCGTTATGCAACTGACATAAAACAAAATTGTTTCTATCGCTTAACTTTCCGTAAAGTTGCGTTTCTGACGATGACAAGAAGCAGGAAAGAAAGTGTATGATTTAGTTAGTTCATAAAAAAGCCTTTTGACACTAACCGTTTTGTTGGTTGTCCTCTTCCTGTGGAACCGGGAAATCATGAATTCGATCTCCTGGACTACCTGGTGAAATGGTTCCTGACGTTGCCGAAACGGAAGTTCCGGAAGCACGTCGGGACGAGGAGCTGGAGTTTCTTCGCTCACTCCCAATGCCTAGTAAGGAGGATGGGGGACCTAGAAATACTGGGGAGCGAGTACCTAGGTTCCCTTGGCAAAGAATTAAATATCCATGTTCGGATAGCCACTGATTTATCAGCGTAATGTCCGCCTATAGAGTAATATAGTGAACATGAAAAATAAATACCAAGCTTTTAGAATTTTTAGGCGTCAAATATGAAACACAAATCATTTTGAAAATATTTAATTTTTTCCCTTGCACGTTATTTTTACAAACTCACCTTTCTGATAAAGTACTCTTTGAAAAAAGTGCCATTTTGGTCCAGCCACTTTTCAATCTCTTCACTCTCAATTGCCGTCATGTTGTTTTCACCGCCTACCGTCTTGGGGCTCATACATATGTAAACAAGCAAGCCAAATGGGAAGATGGAGACGGAAGAGCAGGCCGCGAGGACAACGAACGAAACAGGAAAGCCACAAGAGGATGACGAATGATTAGCTCCACCAAACACCGCACATGACTAGCTTATTTATCTCCAGTCGCAAAAGAAGAGAGATGCTCTTCAAGTTATACTCGAAACCAGGATATGACGTTGGCGGTGGTGATGAAAGCGACCGTTACAAGTGCACACTTTTACTGATTCACAGAAACACTTGCGGTCGTCGTGTGTATGCTACTTGCATTTGCTACACTTTTCTCAGCACTTGTTCATATTTGTCGCAATATCAAACTTTGAACAAATATAGTCTATTACTTGTTCGCTTTCACTGTTGTCCCCTAGAAATTTCAATATTCATAAGTGCTGTTTAGATAGCACACTGGCTCAGCTTGCTCTATTACTTTTTGATGCCTAAACTCAAATTGGTTGAGCCGCTGTTTGCTTACTTTTTGATGATATTTGGCTGTGGTCGTCTCGCTCCTTTTTCTGTGTACAAAAAAATAAAAATAAAACAATTAGCTATTTTATTTTAATCCCCATCAACCCGACCGATTTAATTTCTACAGCAATGCAATAAAACAATATTAGGAACACGCAGACGGTACTCATAAAGATGAAGGTACATGTCAAATGTGTGATATCCTGATATTAAAAAAGATCATCCACCTTCTCCCTCATCATCGTTGCCAGCACTTGAAAAATCTCTCATATGAAAAGTGAATTGGTACTTTTGCTGCTTCTTTCAGTATCATTTTCTGTTTTCAAGTTTTGACTCTTTTGTGCAAAAATTCATTATGGACAAACATTCATCATCGTAAAGACAGAGAAGTGGTTTTTGTTGTAAAAATGGAGCTGCCGCTGCACAGAACGATCATCACCACTTTCACCAGAAGGAGAGAACCACTTGGCTACTTTTCATAAAAAATGTGATCTTGCTCANTGATCTTGCTCAATGTACACAGTGGGACGGAAATAGAATTTTTTGCCTAAGGATATAGTAGCAGTATTATAAGTATTAGTTATATTTATAAGCAGTGTTACAGAAACTTACGTTGTAGTCATCATCATCATTATCATCAAGCAGAACATATACTTTATACCAGAGGCTATGAGTTTTTTCCAGTATCCTATCAAAATATAATCATTGCCAGCGCCAGAATCCCTTTTCTCCTTTCCCTTTTGTTGCTTTCTAAACTGAACGTAATGCGTTATTGCAAGTGTTTTCGTTTAGCAATAACTACTAGAGCAGCAAATAGTTTGGTGAGTCTCCAGAAAGGATTCACTTTCCCCCAAAACAACATGGTTGAAGGAGCAAAATCCCAGCGAGAGATTTTATTATTCAACGTAAAAAGCCTTTTTGGAGTTTCACATTTTCAAAGTTATAAGCTGATAAGCACATAAATATATCGACAGCGAAAAAAAGTATGTTGATGATGTGGGTAATAAGAATCTGGTGGTGACGACCACGGTGATGATGATGACAATGACTCTGTAAGAAGATTGAGAAGTATAGTGGCAATGATGTTTGTAGTCGTGACGATGATGGTAATAATGATGGTGAACACACTCAGCACAATAATAAAGAAGATTGTTACCCTTTTTTACACGGTACTAGAAAACCATGTTGTGTTCAACTTTGTGTGCTCAATTTTTTTCTTCAAAAAAATGCATATGCTAAGCTGAATACGTATAGCACAGGAATCATGCAAAGTTGTAGCATAAAAATACAAAATAATAATAATAATAAATAATGTTTTGTGTAGTCAAGTGAAAATCGATCAAACAACAAGACAAAAGGAGCTAAGAAAAAAGTAAATGCGCAGTGGAGGATAGATAAAGAAGCGTAGTTTGATGATTATGACTCACAAAAAGTTATGACGCTGATGATAAGAATGATTAGGAGGGCGATACACCAATTTTACTTGTTACTTTATTGTTTTTCTGTCCAACACGGCAGAAAAATGTACTGCATGATACAGAAAAATAAACCCAAATTTTTTCAACCTGCCTGGGTTGATTTTATAGATAAATGTTGTGCTACTGAGATTACACTTGATTAGCAGCAAGAAAAGAAAAGGAGAAAAGAAAAGTAGAAGAGAAAATTGCAGTCGTAATGAAGAATACTGCCTCCCACAATAACTCTTCGCCACTCCGTCTTCACCACCATCATCGTCATTACAAACAAAAAAAATATCTGCACATTGTCATGCATATTGGTTTTCCGCTCTTTCCCCGCACCAACTGAAAGGAATGGCTTGAGCAAAGAAAAAGAAAGTGAATACATATTGTTTTTCTGTCCAACAAGGCAGAAAAATGTACTGCATTATACAGAAAAATAAACCCAAATTTTTTCAACCTGCCTGGGTTGATTTTATAGATAAATGTTGTGCTACTAAGATTACACTTGATTAGCAACAAGAAACCAAAAGGCAAGAAAAGAAAAGTAGAAGAGAAAATTGCAGTAATGAAGAATACTGCCTCCCACAATAACTCTTCCCATTCTGTCTTCACCACCACCATCGTCATCACAAACAAAAAATATCTACACATTGTCATGCATATTGGTTTTGCGCTCCTTCCTCGCACCAACTGAAACAAATGACTTGAGTAACAAAAGTGAATACGACGAGGCAACAAAGACTCATTTTTGGACAATGAGCACAAAACCAAAACACCTTTCCATCATTTCTTTTTATCTTGTTTTCCTGTGCTGCCCGTCTTTTGTTGTTTTATTTGCTTGTCTATGAGAAAACTTTAGTTGAAAAAGACAAAAATGCTTGCATATTTAAGGTAGTATTCATAGCCTCTTTTAGAGTGTCCGCGACAGAAGCAACAAATGTTAAAACCTTTATAAAAGCCTACTCTAATTTTGCCTCAAGGCACTGTGTCATCTACTCCACTTTTTCCCAGTTTGCTCAGTGTATACATTGAAGAGAAACACCTGAGGGCATTTAGCAACATTGAAGAGCGACAAGGAAAATTTAGAAGGTTATTCATACAAAATGCTGCTCAGTCATCAGAAATGGTGTAATATTTTTTTGTAAGCATTGCGTGAGACACTTTTGCACTACAGTGACCATCGGAGCATATAAAAGGTACTGCGTTAAGAAGGGAAATATGAGCGCCAGCATATTCTTGCAGCGAACAAGGTCATCGCAATATTAATAACGCAAACTTGTTTACTTTTAATAAAGTTGAACAACTTTTAACATGTTCTCTCTTCTCCTTTTTAAACGATTTGGCAGCACTGCTAACGACACTCACCATCATCGCCGCAGGAAGAATTGAAAAGGAGGGCAAGTGCAATGCATACAGGGGTTATCTTCAGGTACCTTCCTCCGAATTCGAATTTATGCACTTGGCACATGAAACTACACCCCAGTGTGCATTGTATTATTACTAGCTTATATAAATTTTCACCATGCACTCCTTCACATTCAAAACGAACCAAGACTCTACTCTCACTCTTCACTCTTGCAATCCCTCTTGTATCCATGCACAGACAGTAGATGCTAAAGGAGTAATGACACAAAAAGTGTAAGTAAACAACCGAATCACCTTTCCACAATGCATATCATCTCTCCCCCTCCTCTTTAATCCATTTTCCTTACTGATGGTAAGGCTTATACATGTTACAAATGAAATGAAAGCAGAAAAAAAACTTTTTTTGTTGGAGACTTTCTATTTTCTTGTTAGACAGAGGATTTAACGACAGACACACCACAGAGGTAGCATATAAAGCAGCAGTTGTTTCCTACCGTTGAGATATCATCCCCTTATGTTGCATCCTTCTTTCTTGGCATGGCCTTACTACAAGACAGTCAGGGCGAAAGAGTTTTTTTCCCAAAAAGGATAACGGGAAAATCCTTGTTAACGAAAGAAAGAAAAAGTATTTTGTTGAGAAAGTGATCTCTCAAGCCTAGTAAAAAGCGGCCCATATGGTATCTAGGGTAGTGTCGTGTTAACCAGATCAAAAGAAATAAAGAAAGTGCAGCGCAGCACAAAGAAACGAGCAGGCTTCTCTGTGAAACTACCATGGTGAAGATGATGATGACGATGACGATCGTCGCCCCGGCCTGGTCTAGTCATGGTTCATGCCATCATGCCTCTTTGTGATGATGATTTCACCTAATTGCTTCTTTTTTGCACTGGTTAT
>JAANSP010004278.1:0-10359 GCA_036850745.1 Homidia socia
TCATCTTGTGTGTATGTGGCTTTTGTACAGTTGATATCAGCGTTTTGGCAGCTTGGCACACACAAAGTGCTGCTGTTTGACGATCATAATGATGTGATGTGATAACGGTAAATAGTGCATAGTATTTGTTAGTTGGAATGTGCGTGATGATAAAGGTGCTGCTACTACTACTAGCTTGAAAAGAAAACAAGACAGACTTTTTATTACCACAAAATTGAGCAATTTTATAATTTGTTTCAATTTTTAAGCCGCATTTATTTATGCACTACAATTGCTTACGATAACAATGACAGTAATCAAGAATAAAGATCACCATCATCATGTTATGAGAAATCTGAAAAAATTAAAGTTCCTTTGATGACAAAACTATCAGTAAAAAATGTGCTGTACGCTAAATCTTCTCTCTCTCTCTCTATCTGTGCGAATACTTTGCCTGTTACTTTGTTTG
The DNA here is from genome assembly GCA_036850745.1 of Homidia socia. NCBI lineage: Eukaryota > Metazoa > Arthropoda > Collembola > Entomobryomorpha > Entomobryidae > Homidia > Homidia socia. The sequence goes on from JAANSP010004278.1 coordinate 449, forward strand.
TTGTACTTGTTTTATTTCAAAGGGAATTTAATCCTTTGTGTGAATCACGCGAGTAGTCCTACTCCCTGTAAGCAAGTTTACTCGTATTGCCTTCACAACAAATAAAACAGAAAATAATAATGTTGCACATGTGTAGGCAGGCACTGTAGAGGCACCAAAAGCAGTCACACATCATCATCATCATCATCAACATCCACATCACATATCTCGTTAAATAATCGACTTTGTCTCCGATTCATTATAAAAGTCATTTTCTATTGCTCGTATTTCATATTTTTCTCTTTTTTCTTGTCGCCAAACAGGCAAAAGGGAAAAGAATAAAAATTGTACGTGCATGCGTTCCTCATCGTCGTCGTAGCAAATTCAAAAGAATCATTTCATTTCTTTATTTCTACCATCTTTCCTCCTTTTTTATTCCAATTGCAATAGAAGAGAAGAAAAAGATGATGTAGTAGTACAGTGATAAAATTGCATAAGAAAAAAACTCACTTTTTTCTTTCTTTTTTTCATTTAACTTTGCATCTCCTTGTGTTTAATCTTCTTTATCGACCCATCACAACGAGCAACACCACATCATCACACATACCTACCTACATGCACACACACACAACTACTGCCACATTCATTTCAGTTTTTTTATATAGAACCTTGCCGACCGGCCGTGGCGGTTTGCATCAAGACAGAAGCAACAGCACAACAGAAAAAAAATCATGATGATAAAAACATCCTTTTCTCTTCTAATTCTCTTTCGTCTTTTTACTTCCTTCCATCTTCCATGATGATGATATGACGACAAAGACAAACGTCGAAGAAAGAAATGTATTAGCTGAATTGTAAATAAGGCGCACTAAAAATATTACCATTTGCCTGCTGTTTTATATCTATACATTATTATGAGCATACGTAAATTCACAGAGTGCAACGGGGACGACGTACGTACACACAAAACCTTTTCAGATGACTGTAATGAAAACTGAAAGAGTCAAAGAAGAAATTGTGGTATTATTATTAATGAAACAACAAGGGAAAACGTGCTCAACCCTTCTTTTTTTCTCGCTTTGGCTTGACACAATAAATACTACGATCAACTTGCGCACTGTATGCTTACATGGTGCATATAAGATGCAAATATATATACATACATACATGCCCATAAAAAATTAGATTCCCTTCTTTCCTCATCATCTCATCATCCTCCTCGTCGTCTCCTAGCTCTCTTGTTCCTTTTTTTCTCAAGTCTCTTCCATGCCAAATGGGATTTTGTACGGAAGAAGAAAAAAGAACCGTGTAGAGGAGGAAGGAAAATAAGAGAATAATAGCGAATAGGAGTAATAGTAGCAGCAGTGGTAAAATAATAATCATAATGATAATTGTCTTGGGTTGGCAAATAATAATAATAATTGCTTTTCTTCGTTTTGGCTTCGACTGGGTTGTTCAATGCTGCTGGTAGCAGTTGTAACAAACACATATTTTTCATCGTCATGCCTTTCTTCCCATCGCCCAAATATATTATTTAAATCGGATCGCAGTGCATTATACATTTTTTTTCGTTGTTGTCTTGTGCTGCTAAAGGAGGCGCATTGAGAAGACATTTTTTTCTTCTGTCTTTTTAAGTGTACGCCGCTCCGTGACTTATGTCTACATGCTTTTGCTCATTTGCATTGTGTCTTGCATGACAATATTAATTATTTTATTGCTATTATTATGATAATGTATGGTTGTGATTTGCCCTTACAGTGTATAAACATGTACATAGCTCTTCTGTATACTGAAAGTAGACACAGCTTGCAAAAGATATTATCTCTTAAAACAAAAATAATAATCGTGAGCAACACTTGAAGAAGAAGAAAAAAGAAAAGAAAAAGGTGATGGGAGGCTTTTAAGCCACAGTAAAAAAAAACTTTAATAATAATCGTGAGCAACACTTGAAGAAGAAGAAAAAAGAAAAGAAAAAGGTGATGGGAGGCTTTTAAGCCACAGTAAAAAAAACTTTTGTTGGCATTGATTTCGAATGCTTGCACACAGTAGTCATGTTTGCAACGACAGTGTTTTTTGTATCTATCATAATTTCACTTTGTTTTTGATTTGGGCGTTGCGTTGCTTTGCGTTTTGTAGTTGTAGGGATATCTTGTGTTTTAAGTTTAGCGTCGAGTACAGTCTCTCCTATGCAATCACTGTTCCAATGATAGAGTGGCACTGACAAAATCGTACGGAGCGAGTGTCATCCTTTTCCAAATTTCCCATCAATCACAGTCTCCTTCTCCTGCCAATGGAGAAATGACACGAGAACAGAGAAAAAGAGTGAGCGAGCATGTTATCTGTAAATACGTGTACCTACCTTTTTTATTTATCATTTAAATACACCACCACCACAACCACTCTGTAATGTACTCGCTATGACTTCTCAAGAAGAAGACTACAATCTTTATTTGTATCCGATCTGCCCTATTAGCTTTTTACTCGCTCTCATTTGTCCCTTTTCTTCTTTTCCTTATTCCTTCGTGAATTATTTATTTGCTTATTTGCTGTGTTGCCAATAACTAACATAGGTAACAACATTGAAATAAAGGGTGCCTTTTTGCTCTGTTTTTTTTTCTTCCTGAAAACATGCATTCCCTTTTTACGCAGTATCCATTAGTATGTTGTAGCACCAAGACACAAAACAAATCTGCAGCACATATTATAAATAAGTGTGAATGACCTTTAAATTCACTGTGTGCGTTTTTTATTGTTACATCATGTATACACCAGCAATCGACAAATGAGATTCAACGTTATAACGTTAACAGTGACTAGTGGGAATGCTGCTGCTGCTGCTGATGATGATGATAATGATGATAACGATGAGATGTTATTCATTCTCTCACTCAATGAGTCAGATTCACTATTATTGCCAAAATGCTTTTATGCCATTATTTAAAAAAGTTTTTTTTTATTCTAGAAATGAAAAATATAAATCTTCATGGTCTGCTTTTTGAGTTTCACTTACAACGTTTCGACGACAGAACAAGTACAAAATTTTTTTTATACATGTTCCATTATTGCATTATATGGCAGTAAAGTTTTTTGCAGTTAAGAATAGAATTATTATATGGTAAGCATCGTAAAATGAGTTGCAAGAAGTGAAGTTTTTAAAAAAGAAGCTGAAAGAATGAAAACGCAAGCATCTGGAAAGTAAGCAATATCAGGCAACATTAGTAGAACGGACACACATGGAATAAAAATTTTTTTGGTGGTTGTGTTGCTGCTGTTGATGATGATGAGTGAGACTTGCCATTTGACTTTGACCATTAATTCAACAAAATGTATATTATCCCTTCCTACTTTTATCCGAACGATTATGAACATTGTAGATGAAAAAAATATTGCATTATACAAGTTGAAAGCTTGAATGATTCAAAAATAAGTGCGAGAGTGTTTACACTTTGTGACTGCGCTTTTTTCGTCCATTGTAAATACATTTCTGGTGATATCCATTATTATTAACATGCGGATTGAGATAAATATCAAAAATATGAGAAGCATTAGTTCCATTCGAATTTGCACGCATACTTTATGCTGCTGATAACAAAAAGAGTGATGGATTTTATTAGTGAAATATTTTTTTAGTTTTTGCTCCGATTCTGGTGGGAATTAATTCACTCGTTTAACAATATTGAGTACAAATTTGATTACGCCACGATTTATTTTAAGCAAAAGCTGAAAACTTTGTTGATTCTTCTAATTGGAATTTTACGGTGTAGTTAGTACATTAACATTCGATATTATTATAAATGAAAAAAAATCAAAGATATTCCATTAGATACAAAAAAACCATTATTGTACCTCAAAAACCATTTCCTACCCTAAGGGAGGCGACACTTTGTAATGTCATAAGTTTGGCATTATCATGTGACCACACTAGGTACTCTTCTACCATTTTAAAACAGTAGTCATTTATTTGGTTATAATAAAAAAGAAGAAATACTATGATTCCCATGTTTTAGCCATGACCGCGTCATCCTTCTCCGTCATCGCTTTGTATTGAGTAATCGTGGAGTAATAAACGACAAGCAGATAAGATTGGAGACTAGACATAAAATTGGCATTATTAATTTAATAAGTAAGGTGCGCTAGATTTTTTAATGTATTTTTCATAAATTTGCATGGCGTGACAAGTAGATGATCTGGCATTATTGGCTACACTCACATAAATGAATTATCATGCCAAACAAACTGCTTTTAAATTAACCTTGTGTCCGTGATTACATAGGTAGGCATAATAATAAATGTCTCAACAAATAGCAAAAGTACACATTATCATTCTCATTCTGGCTACTTAATACTGCTTATATCATCAGTTTATGTATGAAAAAATAAGATTAGTATCTCTACAAAGGTGAAATAACTAACCAAGTTGAATGGATGACATTATAGTCTCCCTAAAAAATGTCTTTCTCAACCAGATTATCTGACAAAAACACATCACCAACCAGTCACGCATGATAATGTGAGAAATAATTATTATAAATTGCTGCTGATGGTGGTCATACATAATGCCCCTGATCAAGTAAAGAATGCTTGTTAGTCCGAATTGATGGTCATTGGTCACAGTTGATTATGTATTTTCTAAATCACTTTCAAATAAAAAAGTAACTACTATGTACTCACTATTACTATTATTGTAAATCATAATGACGACGATCAATAATTAATATTGCACTGTGGACTATGACATGAAAAAGTTTTTTTGTGATCTTCGCGGCATTCAGAATTGCGACACGGCGCCAGGATTCTTTCCACGTAGTAGCAGATGAGAACACTGCAAGTAAAAATGTATATAAATAGTACATATAATATAACTGCCCACTTGATGATCAGTCTTTGACTTTTTTATTATTATTTTTCTATATATTTATACATAAATATGTATATGTTGGAATATTACAAATTTTCAGGGTAAAATAGAGGTAATGGTAACAGTGGTAATATGTTTATCAAATATATTGCTACTACCCAACCAACGACGATCAATAATTAATATTGCACTGTGGACTATGACATGAAAAAGTTTTTTTGTGATCTTCGCGGCATTCAGAATTGCGACACGGCGCCAGGGTTCTTTCCACGTAGTAGCACATGAGAACACTGCAAGTAAAAATGTATATATAAAATATGTATAATATAACTGCCCACTTGATGATCAGTCTTTGACTTTTTTATTATTATTTTTCTATATATTTATGAATAACTACGTATAGGATGGATTATTACAAATTTTCAGGGTAAAATAGAGGTAATGGTAACAGTGGTAATATGTTTATCAAATATATTGCTACTACCCAACCCAGTAAAATAAACGACATGATATAATCATTATGTTGGTGAGTTGTCTCTCTCTCTCCCTCTCTTACTGATCTTCAACCAAGTTGCATTTTATCATTATTTAGTCCGTTTATACAGAAAATAAAAGACTACAACACAACTAACTAAACAACTGTACTACTGTGCCATACACATTACCACACGTTGAGAAATAAATGAACTGATAATGAAAAAAACGAAGAAAAAGGCGAAAGAAAAGTGTATACACAGCATCATTATTATTACGTTGGTTACTCTTTGCGCCTCTGCTGCTGCGCTCATCATCAACAACATGATCATCATCAGAGTATTAAAAAAAGTAGAATGATCTTTGATTTCCTGATAATAAAATACATAACTTTACGTTGGTGCAATAATAATACCTCGACTACACAGGCTAATAAATCGAAAAATGCGATAAAATGAAGTGTACCTACATTATGAATTAATATATACATGGATGTAATATAAAATTAAACGTGATTCATATCTACAATTGGGTGGGCATACATAGGTAAATTTTAAAGTTTTTTAAGTAGTGATTACACAATTACAAGGTTACCTAGTCTTATTAGTTTGCATTTCTTGGTTGTATACGTGTGCTGCTATTACGTTTGCAAACATTTCCATTCTTGTCGTCAAGGTAACCACGTGGTCAACGTCGCACATACATAGAAAAATTTAAAGATAGTTACCTAGTCATTATTAGTTTGCATTGCTTGATTGTATACGTGTGCTGCTATTACGTTTGCAAACATTTCCATTCTTGTCGTCAAGGTAACCACGTGGTCAACGTCGCACATACATAGAAAAATTTAAAGATTTTTTCTAGCTGATTGTTTCATTCATGAATGGTCACTATATATAATTAAAATATTGTAGACAAATAAACTTGGAATAAACAACAACAACAACTACTGCGTTGTTAAAAACTTATTTATTGCAAAACAAACATCAAATTCTTTCTTGTTTGTTTTAATTAAATATTTGATAAAGCACTCATTCATGTAGTATATTTTGGCATTATTATTATTATTTACTTAATAATAATACATGCCTAGTGAATTATTATTCTGTGATGATAACTGATTCTCTGAAAAGAATGAGTAAGAGAAGAATGATCATGATGGAAAGTGGAAAGAGAGGGTACAACGACTGAATGACCTCAATGGTCATGCCACACCACGACAAGAAAACATGTAAAAAAATATCAAGTAGAAAGGAAGAATACACATTATTTTTGTGTGATATCCATGATGAAATTCATAAAAATGACTTTCTTTATTCATTTTTTTTCTTCATCCAAATGAGCAGAGAATAATGACAAATGAGAAAATTGATTAGCATATATTATGTAATCATGACCTGTATTGGGTGTTACTTGAATTTACTTCTGTGTACTTTGTTTTGTTAAAAATCTTATTTTCTTGCTTTGTTGTCGTGAACAACCACTCTTTTATAGTCTATTCAGTTCACCAGTAAAGTTGCTAATTACTCAAAAAAGTATTCATGGCGCCTTGTTTAAAATTTCAAGATTTTATGCCAGGAAAATGGACCCTGCTTTTTGATGCAGTAAATGAACAACAAATGAAAGTGGATTGATTAGCATATGTAATCATGACCTGTATATTGGGTGTTACTTGAATACTTCTGTGTACTTTGTTTTGTTAAAAATCTTATTTTCTTGCTTTGTTATCGTGAACAACCACTCTTTTATAATTTATTCAGTTCACCAGTACAGTTACATGTTAATTATTAAAAAAGTATTCATGGCGCCTTGTTTAAAATTTCAAGATTTTATGCCAGGAAAATGGACCCTGCTTTTTGATGCAGTAAATGAACAACAAATGAAAGTGGGCCGTAGCCTGATTAAAATGCATAAAAAACAATGAGTTCATTATATTTATTCATAACAATAAAATGATTATCTAAAACTGACATTTTTCCCGTTTTCTTTTGTTACAGGAGGAAAGATCTGTGAAATTCTCTCATTCCCCCGAGAAGACAAAGTCAATTGGTTCACAATAACATCTCTGATGCCATTAGAGAATCCTTGTTGTTTTTCTGGGGTGGAAAGTGAAAACACAGTACGGAATTCTTAAAAATAATAGAATCAGACAGCGCATTTGTTTCAACTTGAGTAGCAACATCAAGATGAGCTCCAAGAGGAAATCACCACCAAATAAATTTGAAGAGGCAGGAGGTAAGTGGAAAGGAAGATATAAGCTATTTTTATTATAAAGTAGGAGTGCTTTACTACTCCTGTCTTGTTGATGTTGGCACACGCTCACATATTTTTTTTATTTCTATTCTTTTCCCCATTTTCTATGTACGTGTGTGTGCTCATCCGCTGCTTGTTCGTGACTTGCTAACGTGCAGAGAGAACACAAAAGGGAGGCGGAGCTGAAGAACAAGGGCGAGCGCACTCGAATCAAATGGCAGCAGTAGGAAATAACAAAAGAGCAACTCCTTTTGTGTCTGCTTCGGAGCAGCAAGACGATGAACAACAGCAGAATCACAGCGAGCGTTGTTCAGCAGACGGGAGTCGTGAGGAGGAAGAAGAGATGTTTCATCGTGACTTGGTGAGGGAGGATGAGGATGAAGACGACGAAGAATCTCTAGTCCCAATGGACTTTCAGCAAGGCGCCTCTTCACTAAGTAGTAGTGCCAACAACAATGCAAGCAGCAACAATGGAAATAGTAGGAGTGGTAGAATGTTGGTAGATGAAGAAGGTGGAGCTGGAAATCTATCCCAGTCATCATCGTCGTCAGACGAAGAGTCTCAGGTGATGGCAAACTTGTTGAAAACGAGAATAGACTTTCGTGACCAGCCCAGTAGTAACCAAATCAGTACAACAACAAGCTCAGTCTTTCCAAATAATCACCCCTATCATCAATACTCCAAAAATAGTAGTAATAGCAGCAGTGGGCTCAAATCAAGACGTAGTCACAATACCAGCAACAACAACAACACTAGCAGTAGGAATCTCAGATCAAGTAGCAGTAACAACTCCAGTAGTAACAACAACAAGACCAAGGATCTCGATCTTGAGGATGATGAGGAAATGGCTACCGGTGGAGACAGCTACTTGGAAGATGAGGATCACATTGGTGGTCGTGCTGGTGGGGATGAGCACGACATAATGGACAGTTTACCAGCCACAATGTTAAGAACTCCCCCGCAACAGCAGCTTTTGCAGCAATTATCATCCAGACAAACTCGTCGTGGTCGGCGGTCTCATCATCAACATCAAGGCCATGAACTTCATCATGGGGACAGTGGAGGTGGCGGAGGAGGTGGTGTTCAGAGTGGGGATGACGATGATAATGACATGTCTGACTTGGGATCTTATTGTACCCCAAACTTCATCATGGAGACAGTGGAGGTGGCGGAGGAGGTGGTGTTCAGAGTGGGGATGACGATGATAATGACATGTCTGACTTGGGATCTTATTGTACCCCACAAACTTCAGATACTGAGGATATCCTAACCTCTTTGAAGCACCAACAGAATCTTCTATGCGGCGGCTCTGCTGGAAATAATACCCCCCCAACTGGCAAGTCAACACGATCACGCAAGAGTCCTTCGTCATTTGCCATGTATAACGCTCCAAACATTAATAATAATAACAACAACAATAACAACAATATTGATGCAAAAAATCACAAAAGGAGTATGGATGACGTGCTAAGGAAACTCACATCAAAGTTTAGTGGTAGTCCAGGTTCTACCAATAACAATGGGTCATGGTGGCTCCTGTAGAAGTTCAGGAAACTCACCAAATCCACCACTGGCATCTCTTCCATCGGAACAAAGGTAAAAACATGTTACACGTTCAGATTTTTATAGAATCCACAATGTCCTTCACTTGTACCAATAGTTAAATAAAAGAGTGATGTGATGATGCTGATGATGAGGCAAACATGCAAGAAAAAACGAACAGAATTGCAAGTTTTTTCTTTTGATGTTTACCGAAAGGATAAACAGAAAGAGAAGAAGAAGACGAGTGAGAGAGAGAGAGAGCCAGAGAATTAGTAAGCACTCGATTCATGTATGCTCCTGTCAGAATCTCTTGTTTTCTCATTCCGGCAATGCGGTGTATTCACTCAGTTCACTGTTTTCTTCCACGAAAATACAAAGTTTGTAGGATTTTTTTTTGCAAAAAAATGGCAAGTAGAATAAGCAAAAGCCGCATAGGTAATAAAAATAACCAGAATTGCACAACTGTGGTGTTGTTTCTTCTTTTGATGAAAAGAAAGGGTTTTTTGAAAAGCAAAAAAGAGAAAATCTAGGCCATCGGCCTGTACTGTACTGTCACTATAAAAATAGTACCAATATAATATGAAAATGTAAATCATTGTTGCTGTATTTCTTTATGCCTACAACTTTATAATTTAAAGCAATAGATAACACATTCTCTTTCCACGTGTGTTTATACCTAGCATGTCCAACGTTGCCCCAATGGTTGGAATGGGAGACGAGGAGTCCCTGCTGGAAAACGAGCAGAAGCTCTCGGCAATGATCAGTCAGCTACAAAAGTTACGGGAACAGATTCTCACAACAAAAT
>JAANSP010004279.1:0-10358 GCA_036850745.1 Homidia socia
CCCCACACACACTTCACTTTTTCAGCTTTATCCTCCCTCGCAAAACTGCCATGATCACAATTCGCAAGAAATCAGAGATTCAGTCAGATAGACAGATAGAGATGATGCTTACCTATGCAGAAATAATGATTCAATCTTGTTGTTCGCTCTTTTATACCTTTTACATTTTATACCTACTATGTGCACACACACCGAACACGAAAATAAAAAGCCGCAAAAAACTTACGAAAATATTTTTTACGATGTGAGAATCCAATCTTTATGTCTGCCTACTTATTTATATGCTCAAGAAACGTAAGAGGACTTGAGTCAGATTAAAATTCGTAATAATTGGCAAATTTGATACTTTTTCTCCGAATCGAAAAATAAGACATTTGAGCAGTGAATGAAAACTTTTAAACGTTATAAAAGTATTATAAAATTGAATAAACAGAAAAAAATACATTTTTACCGAGTCTTCACTCGGTTAGTTGCTAAAACCATTATCTTGAATCAGTTTAAGGGAATGCTATTTTGTAAGAATGGCAATAGAAATACTAAAAACGATTTGCTAACAAAATGCAAAAAATTCTTGCAAGTCAATTTATTACCCGTCTTTGTTACCGTTATACTATAACATTACTACCTTCAGCATCATTATCACCGTCATCACCACCTTAAGCCTGTTTTAACTTCCACCGAGAAACGTGTGTTTTTATAAACGTGTGTGTCACAGCAGAAAAAATGTATGACAAAAATGTGATTGTTGTCTGGCAAGTAGATAGCATTATAAATTAATCATATAATGTGTACATATGCCCATTCTAGCTTCTTAAATGGGATTTTGTATTAAAATTCTGCAATCCTTTGTACTTTTACAACATTTTGTATGTTGCACAAAGTTGTACGTACGAAACTTTCTTCTCTTTCATTTAACCAAATACTTATTCATATATTCATTATTGTTGCACACATCACATGATTCCCTTTTTTACTTCTTTCTCCTCTAATAAATTGTGCACGCGCTGAAATGAAAGAAAATAATAATGTTATCTTCATGTTCTCCTCCGGCGTATTCCACTCTGAGTATTTTCTCGGTGAGCAGTTTTTTTCTAATTTAGAGCTTTGGTAAAAATCTAGTGTGTGTAAAATAAACAAAAGTTGATGATGGAATCGTGATGTCAAATACTTTGAGAAAAAAAGAAGCATAAAAAATGAGGACGGGGGTGGCATGCTTTCATTTTGCATTGCATACATTTTTAGCCTTCAGAGGAAAAATAATGATAAAACGATAGAGTGAAACGAAGAGAATATATTTTTACGACGACAACAACAGCAACTGTGAACGGTATATTTTTTGTGTTTGACTTTGACTGGTTTCCTTCTGTTGCTGTCTGCATTCACAACAACATTTCATTCTGCAAATAGAAAGAAAGTAATTGACAAGTGAATGGAAAATGAAATGAGATAAAAAGACAAAAAAGAAGATTGTCGCCGTGTGTGCTTTTTGTATATTTCTGGCTGTGTTTTCATTTGAAATAGTCAAAAGAGATGGTGGTGGTGATGCAATCTATTGCGTTAATATAACAATATATTTTACTGTGTTTGCCAGGTTCTTGTTTAAATTGGCAACCAACCTGCAAACTTTTTTGCTTAAAAATAGAATCAAACGTTTATGCTCTTTTGATGATGAATTTATTTGCTTCAATTTTTATTTCTTGTTATTTTTTTCCAGATCCGAGGTAAATGATTCAGAATTTGAAGCCCTGGAATCCATCGTCAACTTGGGAGATCTTTCTTCCTCCACAGCCATCAATAATGGTGGATACAACAGCAGCAGCAAAACATCCCACCTTCACAACAACAGCAATAACAATCCTAACGAAGAGCGCAGCAAATCTATTGACTTGTTTAGCAGCAACAGTCCGTTGAAATCTTTAGAGTCAAGTCGTTGTAATGTTCCCCGTTCAGTGTCAATAGATACCTGGAATCCATCGTCAACTTGGGAGATCTTTCTTCCTCCACAGCCATCAATAATGGTGGATACAACAGCAGCAGCAGCAGCAAAACATCCCACCTTCACAACAACAGCAATAACAATCCTCATGAAGAGCGCAGCAAATCTATTGACTTGTTTAGCATTAGTCCGTTGAAATCTTTAGAGTCAATTCATCGCAATGTTCCCCGCTCAGCGTCAATAGATCATGGACGAATCCCAATGGACATTTCACCTGCAGTGCCTGAAAGACACCAGCAAAAGAATAGCAGCAGCAGATGGAGAAAGCGGAGGAACATGGGCTAAATTTTGTCACGAGTGTGGAACTCCATATCCCACTTGTTTGGCCAAATTTTGCCCAGAATGTGGAGAAAAGCGGGTGTATAAGTCGTAGTCAAACAGCATGAAACTAGAAAAAACACTATTAAAAAGGCTACAAAATTTATGAAAAACAAGAAATTCACATTTCTAAAAAATTATTCTAAAATTAATGTTCATGCATCGACAATTCAGTAGTTGTAATTGTAATAATGAATAATTTTCAAAATTCTGATACGAAACTACTCGGGTTAATAATAAATTGTTGTATAAAATTCCTAGATGTGTAGACACAATTATTACTATAAAAATATGAAATTGTATCTTTATTATTGTAACCAAAAAAATCAATGATGATAATATATAAACTATATATTTAATTATGTTTTCAAGAGGAATAATATCAAGTAATCAAAAAATATTAATGATTATTAATACACTGTTTAAGTATTTACTTAAGGATAATTCGTCAACTGATTCTGGTCCCTTTTCCCGTGATTCGTTTTGCACCCCAGAACAAGCTTTAAAAAATGTGTGCTGTTGGTAAAAGGCTTTACTAGTATTATTGAATATGAGGATGATGACATGTTATATTACTTTCGCTTGTGTTGTAAAATAATAAACGAATAAAAAGTACCATTTTACAGAACTATGTCATATATAAAAAGTAAAAAAGTCCTAACCATTTAGTTTTTCGGAAATATTATGTAATTTGTAAAAAAAATCGTAGAAGCTGTAGAAAGGAACGCTTAATCAAAAATTGCATTAATCACTGTATTTTAAACCTAACAAGTTACCCGTTTTAATGCTATGAAGATGGAAATAAAAAAAATAAAAAAATATGTTGCATGTAAAACAAAACAGAGTATGAATTTACGCGTTTGATTTTAAAAACTTTTCTTATTAATTTTGTCATTATGCATATTTATTCATCCATCCATCCAAACTCCCGTCTACAATGAAGTAATTAAAATGCATCCTTCACTTTTTTTAGAAAGGCCAATGAAAATGAATTGGGAAAATGCATTGTTTTAATGAACAATATGTATTTAAATTTTAAAATAAAAAAGGCAAAGAGCGCCGCAACAACAAGAACAACAAACGTTTTTTAAATTACATTATATGGCGAACGAGCTCATCTTTATTTATTCGATTTTTTTGGTATTTTTTTCTCATGTATTTTTTTATCCATTGAGGANTATTTTTTTCTCATGTATTTTTTTCCATTGAGGAGAGTACAATAATAATCTTTCATTTTTTTTGTAATAAGCTTCATGAATTAATAATAATAACGTAGTAGTACACACGATGACTAAAAACTACGCAGCAGCAGTAGTACAGATAGTAGTACTCAATCTTAACTGACAACAGTAAAAATTAACTCTTTTTAACCTTCGATTGTTGATTTGATAATATTAAATGTAGTGTTCTTAGAATATAATATTTCGTTTTTAGCCTATTTAACAAGTTGTTGTTAGATTAGATGATGAGCTATACATAATTTGTAAACGTTTTGACTATAACTGCATAAGCGAACGAGACAAAAAAATCTTATTTTCCCCATATACGAAAAGGTACTTTAACTTACGGTTTAATTCAAGTTTACAAAACAAAAAATAACATAATAAAATTAACTTTTTTAACCTTCGATTGTTGATTTGATAATATTAAATATTATTATTCCGTTTTTAGCCTACTTAACATGTTGTTGTTAGATTAGATGATGATGAGCTATACATAATTTGTAAACGTTTTGACTATAACTGCATAAGCGAACGAGACACAAAAAAATCTTATTTTCCCCATAGACGAAAAGGTACTTTAACTTACGGTTTAATTCAAGTTTACAAAACAAAAAATAACATAATAATAACAGTTTTATTTATGTAGGTATTTAACAATCAACTTATATAACAATTATCATATATATATATATTTATTTATTTGATATATATACCCATAAATACTATTTGTAACAAATAATGACAATGTAATAACAATACATTTTTATGTAAAGTACACACACAGCTAAAATGTCCAGAGTTCACAAGATGCTGGAAATGCGTAGAACTGATTTTTACAGACAAAACAAATAAATATTCCATTATATATACCCATAAATACTATTTGTAACAAATAATGAGAATGTAATAACAATACATTTATGTAAAGTACACACACAGCTAAAATGTCCAGAGTTCACTAGATGCTGGAAATGCGTAGAACTGATTTTTACAGACAACAAATAAATATTCCATTGCTTTAACTACCGGTGTTCTGTACAACCCGTTCGTAGTTAAATGTAGACGCAATATTTATTATTTTAATTTTAATAATAATAAATACCCCGAAAGTTTTTTTGACAACAAGCTATATTATTTATACCTACGAATAAAAACTCCGTTTTCCATCAAACAAATAAATATTCCATTGCTTTAATTACCGGTGTTCTGTACAACCCGTTCGTATTTAAATGTAGACGCAATATTTATTATTTTAACTTTAATAATAATAAATACCCCGAAAGTTTTTTTGACAACAAGCTATATTATTTATACCTACCTATGAATTAAAACTCCGTTTTCCATCATCATTCAGTTTCAGATGAATTTTCTTAAAATAGCCAACAAAACAGCTTTAGAATACAAAATAATCTACACAATATATTCTACCAACTACATAATATACAATCTCTGTCATCATATCTTTGGTTAATTGAGCCTTTTGATGATGATTTTTAAATATCAGAATAGGTCACGCTTTTCATTATTATTAATTATTTATTTCCTACGTATAAATATATGATTTAGCTATTTACTTAACTGCAATAAAATCAAAATGCCATTCGGTAAACACAGTTTAGTAATCCTGTTGATCCGCTAACAGAAAAATATATACCTATATTGCCTACCTATTTTTTTAGAATATATGACAAGGATTATTTTGTGTGAAAAAATGGCTACTCTGCACTGTAATTGCAAATTTATTGGTAACATGATTTCCTTTTAATTTGTAAACTTACAGCTCTATAAATTCTATTAATCCTCTGCTTTTTTTTTATTTTTGCATTTGATTTCGCCTCTGAATGTCCCATAAATACGTATAATTATTTACTCACGCTGTACGAATCTAAGCAAGAACAATATTTTCCAAGTTGCATTTAAAGCGTAAAGCACCTCTAATTAGAGTTTGTAATTTCACAAATCTTCTTAATAAAGCTATAGAACTGTCAATGTAGAACAAAGAAAGAAAATAATTTTGTAAATGAAAAAGTTGGAAACATTACAGTGAATTATTTTCTACAAAGGCAAAAAATCCTTCACATTCTATCCATCTCTCTTATGAACAAGCAGAACTTAACTTTCTATGAAATAATCTTTTCTGTTTTTAATAGTTACCTTTCTTCATACGTATAAAATTTATATATAGCACCCTTTCGTTTTTATTTTCTATTTACTTTAAACGTCTTCTTCCACCAGTGTAATATCATTCTTTTTATCTGGGAATATCCGTTCCTTTCTTCATCAAAAAATATAACGTTCAACTCTCGAGTTGTTATCCTACCTTACAACAAACAATCAACCTTATCTTCAAGTTCATTTTCATACGACCTATGTAACTATATATAACGATTTTACACACAACTCAATCCAATTTCAGATCTCCTTTGTTATTTTAAACTGCTTATCATGCATACAAAATATTACGGTTGACTTTTAATTAGTTTATGTATGCGTTTGTTTGCCAGCTACAACATTATATAATTAATTATTATTGTAATAAGTAAAAATATCTCTACAACACTCATTTTAAAATAAGTCACCGGTTTCTTTATCGTTCTCGTAAATATTATAGTGCATTGACTTCATTTTTTCACAGCGTGGGTCGTCAAAAATATGAGTTGAATAACAATAAAATATTTTGTAAAATTGTATTTTCATTAAATAGTAAACGGAGGTGACAAAAAACCTGAATGTATGTCGTTGTGTATTAAATGATAATTTGGTAGCTTGTCCAACATTCCCCTGACCGATTGATCTTCATTTATATTGACATTATACGTCAAAAAAACTTTTGATGCGACGTCAGAGTATTGTTTATTCAATACTTTTTAAAAACGCATTTTAGTTATTTTTTCGACGGACGCTGTTATTCTTTTTCTTTACCAGAAACAAAATTGTTCCTTTTTTAATATGACTTTTAGAGATGAGACTATACACATTTTTTATAATAATGACAAGGTTAGGTACACCACTTCCATTTTAAAACTTAGGTAAAATTAATTTACTTTTTGTAAACTTAACACATCAATAGACTATTCAACCATGTATAGCGTATAGCCGACATTAAAATCAGAAAGAGTGACTAAAAATCCTGAAAGTGAACACTTGATGAAAATATTATTTAAAAGATGGCGGATTCTTTTTTTGATAAAAACAAATTTAAAGTTTTTTATGGAAAAGACTATTTGCATTAAGCAACTTTTTTTAAACTATTCTTTTAGGAACAAAATGACATTCTGCAGTTTTCAAATTAAAATACCTGTAGAGTAAAAATTTCATATAATAATTACTTGTATTGTTGATTAAGAGCTTTCTCCTGAGATTTCACTAACGATTTTTTTTACTTTCATGGTGTTTCTCAGCAATAACGGCAACGAAAAATGGCACAAGTACTAAATAACCGGTATATATAGCATCAATAGTAGTAGTTATTATTATTATTAACAGTAGGATACGACTAAGTAAGATACTTTTATTTTACAGAGTAAAGCGCATTGGTTTATTCACATTGAAATATACAAAAGTTTCCGAACGTGGTAGTATATAGATACATTCGCATGGGTGTGTTTTCTTTAAACTTTTACTACGTAGATAAATAACATGTTATTATATTGGAATATTAAATTACATTGCATTTACGATATTTTACCAGCAATTAAGAAAACTCATCATAATAGTTTAAAATGACCTTGTATAATAAACTCTCTATAAAAACACATTTAAGTATTATGTAAATGTGTATTTGAAACGATAAACGATTTTTAGGCTTAAAAACAATAAATATATATATTTAGTATTCTGTAAATTGCTATATTTCCGCTGATATAAATATTTTGAATGGAACAAAAAAATGAGAGCAATGAATATTTTTTTCTTGTGTTTTTAGTTTGGAGTGATAGTTTCAGTGCTTTTCACAAAGTCAATCTGAGCATATGCCANTTTTTTTCTTGTGTTTTTAGTTTGGAGTGATAGTTTCAGTGCTTTTCACAAAGTCAATCTGAGCATATGCCACACCACTTGCCTTGGACTGGGACACGGCAGAGCTTCCACAGGAAGAAGATCCTGGAGCTGAGCCTCCCGAGGAATAACTTCGCCAGACGGGTGGCAAGTGTTCGATTGACGCGTACGTTACTTTTTTCTCGTCGTCAAAAGCGGCAGCAGTAGGAGATGTAGGTACATGTAGGGGGGATCTTGGAGGTGACTGAAATGGGGTTGGATTGTGACTTTTGGACTCTTGCTTTTCAGGAAATTCTTCTATTCTGGACAGCCCGCTACTTGTTGACGATGAAGATGTAGTGGGGGGAAGTGTGCAAGAGTGATGATCTGATGTAATTGTAGAAGTTGAAGAGGAGGAGGAAATGGAGGAATGATGACTGTTGTGAAGTGGAGACTGTGTCGGAGCAGTTTTGGATGAGGTGGGATCACTGCAACGCAGAGCAGCCTCCACCTCTTGCTGCGTCTTTACACTCATGGAGGAGTTGCTACTGCTGTTACTGTGGGCGCTGATGGTGCTGAGATTACTGCTGCTGCTAAGGCTCCTAACAAGGGATGTTGTAGCTGTGGAAGCTCCCTCGGGTTTACTGTTAGTTCCACTGAAGGACAATGAGTGATAATGATGGCCGTGATGTTGATGGTGCGTGTGGTGATCGCTGAAGGTGGGAGTGGATGGCGTGGAGTTTACAGAAAAACGACTCATCTTACACGCAGATGGACTCTCATTGGCTTTCACAACCACAGGCGCTGTTGTCGTTGCTGTTGGTTGTCTGTTGAGAAAGGAATTTTTGAGGTTGCTGATAGTCTCCTGATGATTTGATGTGATGCTTGTCTTTTGCTGACTTTTACTCTGCGCGTCAGATGAGGATGTAGACTTGTTGGAAAAGTCCATGTCAAGATAAGCTCCATCGTCATCAAGTTCCTTAAGCTTTTTGAGATCCATACCAGTCATTTTTGTTAGGATTGAGGAACCACCACTTGGAGAAATATGTTGGTAATTGATTATATCATCAGGATTTCTTGCCTTTTGGATTGAAATGGGAGCGGATGTAGTATACTTGGACAAGGATGTTGATGCGACCCCATTCATAATACAGTTTGTGGTAGTAGTAATGGCTGCTTTTGTGGGTGGTGGCTCCATCAACTCTGATGACTTTGTAGGTGGTGTCTCCCTTCCAGTTCCGCTGAGAAGCGCTTTGGGAACGGGGCTGATTTTGGTAATGCTACCCGATCCAACAATAGAACCATTTGGAGTATTGGTATGATTTCCATTATTGGGACCTGGAAGAGATCGCTTACGGCTCTTTGACTTGTTGTGTGAAAAGTCAAGTTCCATTAGATCTGAATCGTTAGACTCGCTCCCAGTGTGGTTATGCGACGTTTGAATATAAGTAGTTTGGGAACCACCGACTGGAACTTGAAAGTGATGTGCGGAGGGTGTTGAGGTAGGATTCAACTTGCCTGGAGGCCAACGACCGGTAGAACCACTCCATGAACTGCTCAAAGGTGGAGCGGGGGATTTACCCCCACAACTGACTGGCGATGCGAATAATGCTGAATTTGGATTGATAAAGGGACGCTTCGCTTTTGACCCCACGGACATTGCACGAATACGGCATTCTTGAACTGCTTCTAGTCGATTCTTCCCCGATCTGTTTTTCCCGATTGACGACGTGTCTGACCTGGAGCCAACAGAATAGGCTCGCGTTGGCCGCATGGAAGCTGTGTCATCAAAGTCATCAGTGAGGTACGAACTGACTTTTTCCAAAGGAAAGTCGGAAGAGGGAGTTCCACTCTGGATTGATTCGCTACTTGCAGGAGACATTCTCCTAACATCTGCAAAAATTATAGAAAAATGAATAATTAGCAAAATTGTTAATAAAAGTTGTCTTTTATTGTTAATAGCCATTACAATTTTATATAAACTACTATAAAATATGTAAGCATCAATGTACCTTCATTGCTTAGATTCAATTTTCTTCCAAAATCCATGTCCAGGTACTGATCATCTAACCCAGTTGTGGAACCAGCAGTTGAGCACCCACCAGATTCACACCTTCTGCAAAAAAAGTTTAAAAAATTACTTAATGAGTAAAAAATCTTTCTCCAAACTTGTATTCAAAAAATGAACAATTAAAATTGTATTTACTAATTTACTTACGTGCTGTGAGTCGTTGGATTCATAGGTACATATCCATCGTGCTCTTCAATCAGACTTGAGTTACGACTATGAGAAACGGAAACTTTACCACTAACGGAATTCTTAAGATTAGAAATTGAGGTGCCACAACCTGAACAGAAAAATAATAAATAACAATAATTTCATTATTAGCAAATTTCAGATGGAAATAAATAAATCTTAAAAATCGTTTGTCCAAAAATCTCTGAATTTCTCTTACCCGGACTCATTGGCATATAGTTATCAAAGGGACTCATCGGACTCTGCATCTCCATATAGCTGGAAGGAGTCTGCGCCGTTGAGCTGGTAGAGTCCTTACTCGCCACTGACGTCTCCACGTAGTCACTAGTATCCTGATTTAATGGAAGGGTAAGGCTGCTCAAACTGTTCAGACTAGCTTGCTGCTCATCGCCAGGGTTCCAAGGTACATACGACTCATCGTCATCGTGGCTTTTGGAATAACCCGTTGTTTCCCCTGATGAGCCACCCCCGCCGTACAAATTACTGCTAATTCTCTGTCCGCCCCCATGATGATTCATATGGTGAGCAGGGTGATGATTGTTATTGTCGTAGTCATTCGAGTACGAGCTTGACGCAGAGTCCGTGCCTG
>JAANSP010004280.1:0-10355 GCA_036850745.1 Homidia socia
TGACGTTGATTACGTAAGGATCAAACGTCCTTATCATTTTTAATCATTTAGGTAATATCATCATCATTATACCGAGATAATACACTTGCAAATACTTTTCCATAAATAACAAAAACATACAGTTTGCATAGTTTACAGTTATAACTTTACATTTTTTACATGACGTCGTCAATTTACCGTCACAAATGTTCGTCATCACCACTGACTACTATAAGCAACCATGCTTGATCGTTCCTCTCTCTTCTTTTCAACAAACTTTTCATGCGAGCGCCAGCTTTTGCATGAGCACTCTTGTTAATACACAACTTAAATATTCACAGAGTGCTCAGCAGAATTTTGTCGTAGGCTTTTTTTGATTGGGCCACTATCATTTTGGGGCTCAACTTGTACCATAAAAAATAAAATGTCAAGATTGTCACTGTTTATTCTTACCGCATTGTATTGCCCATTCTATCCCCTGCTCCTCGTATCATGCCCATAATTTTCTCTACTACAGCAATATCTCAAAATTAAAACCACCTTATCATATTTCCATCTGCTCGCAGTAAACAAGAGAGAGGTTCACACACCTCACCAAACCGAAAAAATGCTCGAATGATTTGAATGACAAGGGTACAAAAATGTCATGCAGGTTACATTTCTGGTGACGCAGCCAAAACTACTACTACTACTGACCTTCAGTCCTCTCCCTATAAATAAAATGTTTATTTGTCAGGACCACAGATTTACTGTTATTTCAGCAGTAAGCAACAGTAAATAGGGATAATGATACAAACAATGACATTTCATAGAGAAAATCAATTCTTGAGCAACATCTTTTTTTATTATATTCGTGCTAAACAAACATGTAATAATAATAAGCACTTTGTTTTCTTGGCGTATCATTATTATTACCCTTACCACCACTGCTGCTGCCGCCATCATCATTGCTTCTTTTCCACCTACCCATTTTTTATGCGTTACACTGCTCATTTTATTTTACCAAATTTGTTAAATCCAAATTCTCTGATTTAAGTCAACTATCGTGCTAAAAATCCTGCCTTTCCACTATCACCGCCGCATACCACATAATTTTATACACATACTTTGTGCATCCATCCATCGTCCATAGTATGTGAAACCATCGTCGCCTTTTCTCTCCCTCTCTCTAAAAAGCAATGATAGTTACCAAGTTTAGTTTGCCTTCTATTTTACTTTTGCTTGTTTTTTGCTAAAAACGCTGTGCATATAATTATTACCATCATCAGCCAGTATCATCATCATCATCATGTGCAAGAAGAACAGGTCGTTGAGTAGATCAAGAAGAAGAAGAAGAAGCGACTAGAAAGACAAGCCACATCTGCATCCCACTCAATTTTCTCTCACTTATTTTCTCAAGCTAACATGTCCTTCCATAAAAAATCACGGCAAAAAGGAGAAAAAGAAGAAGACTGCGTCTTTGTTTGGTTATGCTGTACTTTTAGGACTTGTACAATTGTATCATCATCATCATTACTACTACTACTCTATCTATCTCGTCATCTTGACCAAACATACAATAAGATAGCAGTAGTTGTAATGAGAAGATTGTTTCTTATTTCCTTGCTATATTGGCTTCAGCAATATGTAATGGTGACGATGGTGGTGGATGCTAAATTCTGCAGAGGTGGGCTAAATGAATGCAATAATCTCATTATCATCATAAAACATCATCAGCAAAAGAGACAGTCAATACCCATTTTTAAATTGGTTGCAAGAAATGCAAGTTTCTCCGACTTGCTGATTTTGTTACATTTATTTAGACCCTTTTTATTGTCTCTCTGTGTGTAGTATTAGTTTTTTTAGTTACTGCTTTTACAAGGGAAAAATATAATACCGCCTTGGTACCTACCAATGAAAAAAATAAGATATTAGAGCTTGTGACGACGATGAACACAACATTGGAAATAATTTCTCAGAATTTTTCATGACCCACCTCATTTATTAGTACTGCTGCATACTTTGCCACCATCCCCATCGACTGCATGTACGTTACAATCGTGTTGGCCCATAATAAGAAAAATAATCCTATACCTCTGTACCTAAAATTATTGTTATTATTTATTAAAATTTATGGCATGGCATGCGATAATAATAACAATATTATTATTATTATGGGGCTATCATATCATATCGATAGATTTTCGATTCAATCAAATCCAAGATAAATACTTTTGCTAGTATTCTTAAATCTTGATATATTATACTATTTAGCCCATTTTTATCATCCACTACATACACGCGTGAATTCTTTATCCTCCAAACGATTTGCATTTCCTTTTCTATCCAATAATACAGACATGTCCTTTTTATTATTTCTCTATCTAGCCATCTACCAATTGCAGCCGCTAAGCTATATTGAGACATGAAATTGTCATTGCAGTTATGAATGTGAATGGAAGGAGAGATAATTTACCTTCTCCTTGAAAACAGTTTCCTTTCACAGTTTAATAATAATGGACACATGTATCCATAATAATAACAATAACATTAATAATAAATGGACAACGTGAACTATTCTCCTACTACTGCCTATATGATTTTTTAGTTTCCATATCAGAAATCTTTTTGATAACAAAAAAGTGCTCACGACAAAAATTCCCAAGTTACTAGAACAAAATGTTATTACATTTAAAGTATGCAATTTAAAGTATAGCTTTTGTGCTGTATCATTAACTGTAAAACATTTTGGCACATTGACCAATAAAATTCATCGCTATTCCATGCTACGCGTTTCCTTTCCCATCATCCCACTCATTTTATAACATAATTGCCCATTTGCCTGGAAACTGTAATAATGTTGCTTGGAAGTAATTTTTGTCAGCTTTTTTTTCAATTTCAATCGCCCAAATTATATGTTAAAACTTATTATGTAGTCAAAAGTTTAATGGAGAGAAAAAACTCTTGCCTTAATGTACATAAGCATCATCATCATCAGAAACTGCACACTCATATTTAACCATTGTATGTAATTACTTTTTTAAAGCATTACCTACCTTGATTGTCTGATGATGCCTTATACAGATTTAATTTTTTTTCTTTGCTTACAAGAAACGAACAAAAAAGTAATGCATTCTTTTTTCCCCACAAAAAACGACCAACATCGAATGAACGACTTTGTTGCATAAGGCAAAAAAATGCAGAAACATTACATTTTGCCTGCATTGTTGCCTATTACTACACAGAAAGAGAATTATTATTACAGCTACAACAGCCCTCTGCAAAACATTGTGTGTCGTCCCTTTTTCAATGCTGCTGCTGCTGGTCTGCTGGTGTTGTTCTGGTATTTCTCTCCTTTTTCTTTCTGTCTTCTTGATCTTGTCATGTCCATATTCGCACATGGCTTTTTATAATAGACCGACAGTCAAGTCAAGTCAAAAGAGTAGCCTCTACATTGACGATGAGGATGATATATCTCTCTGCACTTTTCTACTTGAGCGAGCAGATAAAAAAAATGGTAAAACAGGTAGGTATATACATATATGTATAAGTCGTCGTTGTCGTCGTTCGCGTTGAATGAAATAAATGGCAAATAGCAAGGCTTGTGTATTGTGTTTCCAAAACAACTATGATATTATTATGGTAAAGTTGTAATAATTATAAAAGTCATATGAAGTCTGGCCATTGCAGAGGAGCTCTACTAGTTAACAATGAGGTGCACAATATATTTTTTTCATAGTATGGATGTTTGGATTGGATCTTTTGTATTAACGCTGTTAATAGAGAGAGAGAGAGAGAAACATCCTTCATCATCATGATGAATTTATATTTCTATATGAATATTATTGCACACACGTATGCATACTTTATAGTAGCAACAACGGACCAAGACGACAACGACAACAGCGGCGACAAACTATGGCCCTGTAGTGATTCTTCATGTGGCGATGATGATGTTGATGATGACGATAATAATAATCCGGGATACACATCACACACAAGGCATGTAAAAATATACATGCTCCAACAATACGTACCAATGAGTGCTTATTCCTCCGTACATCAAATTTGGTTGTTGTTGATCTTACCTTTGCTCTAACCTTTTCCTTCTTTGATTTTTTTTCTATACCAAGTAAAGCAAGCATGTTCAAAAAATAATGCAGTAATAATAATACTACCACACATACTTGGAAAAGTAATAACTAATGGTTAAAGATAGTAATAGTGGTGGAATCACTGTTACCTATGATACTAGTTGTTGTAGTTGTAGCAGTACACAAGTTGCTAAGTTATATTATTTTTTTAGCATTAAGCATTGCAATCGCCCACACAGCCCGATGGTCGGTTGGTACTCGCTGCTTATTATTATTACTACTACTACATGCCGAACGACATGGCATGGATGACACATGATGATTCGCCTGGTTTCCCTGAGCTACCTAGAGCTAACCTCTTGTGCTGCAGCTTTGCTGGTTCGAATTTGTTCGAGAAGCTTTTTCCTTTTGAGCAAACTCCTTTCATTTGCAGTTAAACTCTGGGCGCTGAAAGATCCTGACAAGAGAAGGATACGGACGAGCGACGTGTTCGTGGCATAAAAAACAGCAGAGCTTCCGTTGACAACCATACATACGATTATTGTTGCTAGTACCACCATCACATCATCAACAAATAGTTCCTCTGTGATTTAAATTTAAGATTAATATTAGTACACTTTTATTTACAAAAACATTTCCAAAAAAGCATTTACAACATTTCAACGCATACTTCCAAAAACTAATCGACCCAGTTCTCGCAAATACGCATCACAGACAAAAAGTTTTCCCCTGCTTTCAACAAGGCTCTCTCCCTATATAAGTTGGTAGTTACTGATTTCTCGGATCCCATATAAAAAATAGGTAAGTGGAAAATACGTTCTTTGACAGCAGAAGTTTTAGCGCTTCTTTGGCTTCTTTTGTGTCGTTTTTTCAACCTCGTAGTATTTATAAGCTTTTACTTTCATGATTGTTCATGTTGTCACGTCTATTTTCCCATTTTCTCATTTGCTCATTTTCTTTTTACACCTGACCATTTGCTCGTTATATACACGTACAATTGCATAACTTTTTATTCTTTTCCTTGAACATAATATTTTATCAAGATATGCATAGTTTGAGTGTTCAGGGTATAAATTCAAACAAACAGAAATGATCGTAAAAAGCAAAGGGAAAATGTTCCATTTCCTTTATATAACAAATAATCCTTTGTATTTGAAATCCTCTCATGTTTTTACTCTTCAAAACAAACTTCCATCATAAAAATACTTTTTATTACTTGGTCAATTTGAAAATTTCGATTATTCCTTCCTTACATCTTTATAAAAAGTTCCAACAGAGTTTTACCTATGAAAATAATGATTGATATAGGGTAGTGTGGTAATTGCTAACACGTGCTTCACGGTCCATGAATCACATTATTATTATTACAACAACCATACCCACTCGCGTCTTGTTCTTCTTTTTTGCCCATTATTCATGTGTAGGCAAATGCAATTTCAGTTTAATATTCGTCATCATCACTATTATGAACATGGTCCAACCGAAAATCACGGCATCATTGAAGTTGAAGCAGCAGCGTGCCCCTCGAGTGAGAGTATTTAAAAAGCATAAATACGTGTGTAAAGAAAGACTCGTTTGTAGCAGTTTGTCGCTCTTTGATCATCCATTGTTCAAATCCATTGTGGTGCTCTTGCCATTTGCTTTTATGGACACTCAATCATGCACACTCGGCAAATTTGGAAAAGTTTTGCATGCGTAATGTGAGAATGATATGACGGTTACGCTTGCACACAATCAATCCAATCCACCACCACCGCCATCACATTTAAAATTTTATTGGATTTTTTTAAATCGCTCCCAACAAAGTTCATTTCCGTGCTTGCCATATCTAGACAAAAAAGGATAGATTTCCTTTGTGCAGGCAGCACGCTGGTGTGATAATGTGAAATGTGTGCGCGCACACTATTGCCACCACCACCCATCATAATATCATCTCATCATCTCAGAAAAGGTGGAGAGCAAAAAATGTATTATCTATGATGCTCTATCCCTCTCACCTCACGCATGCAATTGAATACGAATTACGTATTCATGAACGAGGAGCATTATCATTGCATTTGCAAATAATATGCAACAATCGTATTTCAAGATGAGCGAGAACACGACATTTTTCATAAGAATTATAACAGCAATAGCAGTATTACTTTTCATTTATTGCTTCTGGTCATCCTACATGATCAGCCAAGCGTGTCTAAACGTTGTCCAAAAAAGAGAGAAGACCGGGCAAAGTAGAATATTATTATCGTCTTTCGCACCCAAAACACACAGCACGACACAAGGTTCAAAGGTTTTTGATAGTAGACGTCAGGTCAGCATTTCATGCGACACCATAAAAATGGGAATTATTAATGAATGTAAAATAATCTTCAACTTGATTTCTTGTATGGTCAATATTATATTGTTTATCTCTTCTCCATCAAAATAATCGTTTGAAACACCTATTCACTTTACGTTTATCCATTTATTTGCATAATATTTACCGACTCCATTCTTGTGCATCCGGTGATAAAAATGACAACTTTACGTGTTTTTCAACCATCCAGATTTTAATGAAACTAAACACCGTCGTGTCGTCCTTGTCGTCTAGCAAGTGATTGTCACAGCATGTTAACTTACATGTCCCATTTGAGACATTGCGACATAAATTAAAAAGAGAGAAAATGCATATCTTTTTGGAGAAACCGACGTACTAACCAAAAGAAAAATATGTAATATAAATACTACTGCATCTGTACTGCATCATTCATACAACAACAACAATAATAAATACGTTCCGTGCAAATGTGGAGGTGTTTCTGAATGAATAATATTACTGCAAGTGTATCGTCGTAACTAATGGGGAAATGGGTCCACCCATCATGGTAATACAGATCGTAAAACAGCATTTCATGTGAAATTTCTTCAAGATCCTAAAGCTATATGCAAAGAACTTGAAGATTGTCAGAGTCAGGTCATTAAGCATTTAATAAGGCAAGTCATTTCCAATGATTCACACTGGTTTTTATTGCACCATTTCGTCTCTCCATCTCTCTCTTTAGCTCGCAGTGGTATTTCAGTTGGTTTCCTTCATTTCATTGTTAAACATTGATTGAGTGCACACAGGTTAGGTAAATAGTGCACTTACTTCTCTTTTCGTCCGACGCGACAATAAATGTCGTTGCTGTAAAAATGATGATGACGACGATGACTCTTCATCTTCAGCTTCTATTTTTGTCTGTCCGTCAAGGTAACATAAAACCTACACTCTCTTCGATTTTATTAACGATGTATTTATTAAACTTGATAATCATCATCATTGCATTTCCATTGAGTACAGAGTAGTGGCTGACTGGACTGGAGCAAAAATCCTACATAAAATATCAAAAATGACTGACATGTAGTCTTATTAAAATTTACTTGCAGCCTGCATCTAATCATTAGTGTAGAAACCTTCTATTATGATTTTACTCAAGATTTATGGTTGCTAGCACTGCTTTTGATTATTTATTATTAATTATTATGCTACAACTTTTTAGCTTGCAGCAGTGCATTATTTTATGTAAAATATCTAGCATAAAATACATAGAATTTGTATGCATTTCCATGACCATACAATTATTGCCTCAACCACGTCAAATATATAGAGTAAAATTCATAACATAATACATTTTATAAAGCGTCTGAATTGAATGGCTTCAATACAATCGATTTCATATACCAACACAGCGTTTCATCATTGCATGAAAACGTGTCAAGTAAATATTAAGTTCAAATTGTGATTGTGATCAGAAATAGAGCGGAGGAAAGTCATTCAGAGCACCTCCAGCTTTATTTTTTTCGCTAGGCACAGTATTATATTTGTTGTAGGATGAAAGACCTTGTAAAATCCATGCACATTTTTTTTACTCAACAATCGGGAAAATTTGTGTGGTTGTTGATATGTGCAGTGTAGCAAAGTATTTTATAACCTCTGAATGTAGAATTTAAGCTTTGTTATTATTATTATCATTATTACGGCAAAAAGCATGTCTGGCATAAATGATCATTTGTAAACAGAAATCATCTTTGGCTTTTGGCATCATGAGGCATTTTTTTGCAGCGTAGGTGTATGCACAATAAGAAGATGGATGGGTTTTGGATATATTTTGTCAGTTGTTGGATCGAGCTTAGGCGTCTAGTAAAAATTCTAGTAACCTATGTCCATGATTATCATAATAATGAGCTTGAAGACGATGTAACAAGTCATTGTTTCAATCACACTGTAAAAAAATTTAAAGAGGAGAAAAAACATTACTCTTTCTCTCAGTGGGTCAGCTTTGCTTTTGATTTGGCATAATGGAATAAATGCTGCTGATGATGATGAGAGTGAATGGCACGGCAACTACTTGGTAAAATAAACTGTTTCTGCCCCTGCGTACAGTAAGTACTCATCCTAACTTTCCATTGTAATTGATGATAAAGGATACACACACCTGGCTAAATTTAAAGACTAGTCATTTTTTTCTCAAGTTTTTGGAAGGTGCTTGAATATTCTCCTTACTTAGCTTGTTACTGGCACTTATAAAGCATTTTATCACGTCATCGTCTACACTTGACTTCCTATGTTTTTAAAACTCAAGACGATACAATATATTTATTAAAGGGGTGTAATTATAATTACCATTAATGTCGCGTTGATTACCCCATCCACCATGTTAACCTGAAGGTTGTGTGCACTATCTGATTCTTCATCAAAAATAGTATGCATTGTGTGTGTACTGTGAGATGTCTGTTCTTAGAAAGAAGAAAAAAGAATGAATACTCCTTTATACGCCTTCGCAATATTTTTTATGCCAAACAACTGGACATTTGCAAGCTGAGTTAGTAAATGTTATGATGGCTGAATTGGAACTTTCAGTTTGAGAATGAATAATAGCTATGTATGAAGATAACGATGATGAGGATCAGAAAAGAAATTTACTTTTTAAAAATCCCTATCATTCTTATCTCAATTCATACTCTTCACCATCATCATCATCCAAACCAGCAATCAGGAAAATTTGTATGTTATTATTTTTATTATTTTTATTATATTTAGGCCATACGCAGCAGCGACTGATATAAACAAAGAATAAAGTAGTTGAATAAACATTAATTTTTTGTAATGAAATTTATGTGTGGCACTCATTCTAGTTTCTCTGCGCAAGGTAAGTTTTACCATACTACCTGTACATAGCAATCAAGCTAATTAGCCAGAACCAATTAATCCTTCGTTTCGTTTGCTACAAATGTCACCGACGGCTACAAGAAAATATTCCTTGTTGAAGACCACAGATTCATTTTCTGATCTCTTTTCCTTTTTTGTTAGTAGGATAGTTGGCACTAGAAATGAAATGAATCATAAAATTTAAAGAAATGTAGAATTGGAAAAATTGCATGTCCATCAAAACGTATCATATCATATTATTATTTTACCCCAACCACAACGTTTGATGACGTTGATGGTTACCCATGTTTTTAATTTTTTTTGACAAACAGAATAATGTCACATCTCATCACTACATCACTGGACCCATTTAATTGAATGCCTTGTTTTGGTTATCTTTTTAAACTGTCAATTTCATTACTGAAAGCAAACCGGTGAGACAATGAGTAGAAAAGACGTTGATTATTGTCCTCACGTACTACCGTTCTACTTTATACTTTTTATCTGCGCATTTACCACTATGACTATGCTTTTCTGTAATATCTCCTTCATATCCTCACAGGCAGACATAACAATCAAAATAATAGACTGACATGGCTAATCTTATCTTTTTTAAAGTGTTAATTAGCATGAGAAAAGGGATTTTGAATAAATTATTTGATGCTACTATACAGCTTGTACAGAACAGTTCATCCGTAGTATACATTTCAATATTTTGTGTGGTGGCGGGCGACACCAACTGAACTGTTGGAGTTGAGCATCGTCATCATCAAAAAGTTTGGCAGTTAGTCGCTGTTGATGTTTGTACTAATAGGACCAGTCAATCTTTTTTACTTGGACATATATGGCTTAAAGCAATCGATCAACTACAACAACAGCAGCAGCAACAATAATAATAAGAAGAATAACAACAATAGAAAAAGGGAAAATACATTGATTGTGTGATTACGCTATGATTTGTAGCCATGGCAATAATAGCAATAATGGTCAAATGGAGTTGTAGAGCTGATTATGGCAACAAAACCAGTGATACTGCCTTTAAGCATGAAAACACAATACGCAAAGCAAAATAGCAGAATAAATAATACGTACAATTTAAATTAGACATTGGAAATGGCTTATCAACAAAAAGCAAGGGT
>JAANSP010004282.1:0-10349 GCA_036850745.1 Homidia socia
TTGTGACTTTTACAGGAGAAAATACAACGAAAAATTGACTCGCTGGAAGCTCAGGGGAGGATTCAAAAGGCTATGCTGGAGTTATCAAGGAAAGAAGCAGAGATTAAGCAAAATGAGGTTAGTCGTGACATTAGAGAAAATTAGCAAACTAAAAGTGAACGTAATCCTTAAATAAATTGATAGAAAAAACTCCGTTCTAATTATTATTTTTTAGGTTAAAACACGGATTGCTGCAGAACAGAAGAAACTAGAGGATAAAATGGATGATTTTTAAAAGTTAATGATGCTGATGAGAGCGTTTTTACTTGTACTGCTTACTATAGTTTTATTTTTATGCGCGCTATAGATATGATGTTTTGAGATGATTCAGTTGTAATTCTTTTTAATAATTTAATTTACCTTTTGTAGAATAAAGCAATCATATTTAGGATTAAAAAAAATATTTATGCACAACGATTCATTTGATTTGCATGTTCCAATTTCGAAACATAAATAAGGATGAATAATATTTTAGTATCAAGATAATGCCTGTATTTATATGTGTATACATACTTTATGAAAATATTTTTGCATTCCAAGAACCGTACATGCAAACAAAAAAGGTGAGAATATCAAGTTCTCGGATGGTGACAAGCCCGGCAATAGAGCCTCAAAGTAAAGAAATAAAATCATCAGCATTTGATAATAGAGAGAATAGAGATAAGACATGAAATGAATAATGATTCCGTTTTAAGTTTACGGACTTCACTTACCTGATGAAAACCGGCAGCAAATTTATTATTTGCAGAAGCCAATTGAGGAAGAGATACTTTTTGGATTTTGCGATGAAAATTACCAGAACAGCAGAATGTTAGTAAAGTCAGTACAGAATATACATACTTTATGCAAATATTTTTGCATTCCGAGGACATCATGCAAACAAAAGGGTGAGAATATCAAGTTCTCGGATGGTGACAAGCCCGGCAATAGAGCCTCAAAGTAAAGAAATAAACTCATTAGCATTTTTGATAATGGAGAGTATAGAGAAGACATGAAATGAGTAATGATTCCGTTTTAAGTTTACTGACTTCATTTATCCGATAAAAACCGGCAGTAAATTTATTATTTGCAAAAGCCAATTGAGGAGGAGATACTTTTTGGATTTTGCGATGAAAATTACCAGAACAGCAGAATGTTAGGGAAGTCAGTACAGAAACTGTATGACAATATGACAATTAGTTCAAACAAAATATTATTCAAGAGCTTTATTTTGTTAAAAAGTTAAGAAAAGCATTGGAGTCAATAGATATAATAATTATTGATTATTTTTAGTTTTCTTGTCAATGTTATGTAGTTGTATAACTAAAGGTGGCATTAGCCTCTATTGTGCTACATTTAATTATGTACAGATTTACTATACTAGTATACCGTTAGAATGTGGGTAATATGATTCAAATATTTTTACTTTGAAAATTTTGAAAGACAGTTTACACAGTATTCCCAAAATAATCCATCAACATCAAGATAACCTAAAAGGAATTTGAATAAAAGATTTTTAGTAATAAGAAACACAAAAATACAATATAAAAATGCTAAAACTCGCAAAAAATATTTGAAATTTACATACCTCCGGGGAAAATGCATCTGGGTCCTCATTCATCCACTGAATCACAATTTCTGGTTTATGCTGTTCTAGGTTATCATCCTCAACTGACATTTCTTGAAGGAATTTTTCAGCCCATTTCAGATTAGCAGTCCGCCCCCTCCGTCCAACTTGATCCTTAATATCCTCCAATAAAGCATTAAATCTCCTCTTTAAACTGGCATCAAACTTTCGTGCAAACTGTGGCGTAGGGTTAAAAAATAAATGAGAATTATGCTAAAACTCGCAAAAATATTTAAAATTTACATACCTCCGGGGAAAATGCATCTGGGTCCTCATTCATCCACTGAATCACAATTTCTGGTTTATGCTGTTCCAGGTTATCATCCTCAACCGACATTTCTTGAAGGAATTTATCAGCCCACTTCAGATTAGCAGCCCGTCCGCTACGTCCAACTTGATCCTTAATATCCTCCAATAAAGCATTAAATCTCCTCTTTAAACATGCATCAAAATTTCGTGCAAACTGTGGCGTAGAGTTAAAATGAGAATTTGGATCTGCTGGAGACGACTCTGGTCGAGAATCAGCAGCTGCTGAAGTTGAAGAAGCAGCTAATCTTGGACTAGTACGTAGAGAAGCAGATCTTGAAGGGCCCGCAGTTCCGGCGGAAACTGTGTTTGAAATCCTCGGTGATCTTCTTCTTGGCGCAGGAGTCAAAGCTCTTTCTCTTTCGGATGACGACGAATCACTTGACTCATCATCGGTTTCATTTTTCGACGAGGTCCTAAAAATGTCATAGTCAAATATTTACTCAATATTATTGCAAAAAACACACAGAGCAAAATTTTCTGCATATATTTTGTATTTAGTTTTTTATGCTTACTTTAATTTCTTTTTTGCTGCTGTAGTACTGCCGCCACCACTTTCCTCTCCATTTTGCTCGTCTGAATCACTACCAGATTGATCCTCTTCACTTCCACGTTCCCGTTTAACTCTCAAAGAATTTTTTTCAGATTTTTCCATTGAGGGTTCATTGATATCAGAAGAGTTCTGATTAACAGCAGAAGCGGATGACTCCATTTCTTCTCGGCTAAAAAATTAGAGCAATCACAATTAAAATGACAAGATGACATATTTTGGTATTAAATTCAATCAACACATTTGATAATGAAAACTTTTTTGAAAGGATAAGCATTGGGATCGATTATTGTACTTACTTTAATTTACGTTCCACTGGTTTGGTGCTCCCATCCGACACCGGGGAACGGCTATTTGCAGACCGATTCCCTCTTTTCCCTTTGGCAGGCATTTCAATCAAATCAGAATTTTTTCTCGAAAACAAAATTAATTTTTCTAAAAAAATTGGCAACAGATTTTTCAAAGCCAAACCAGGACACAGGAGAAGTTAGTGGTTGGTAAAGTCGATTTTCAAAATTCAATGTTGAATAAATAAGTATCTGTAAATACAACTGAATATTGTCCACGGGATGCCGGACTGGTGATTGATTAGCTTATTAAAACATGTTCCAAAACAAAATGATACCAGATCTTGGCTCAACTGGACTTTTTATACTTTTCATTTTCTCTGTCACCGGAAATAGCTTTGCTTGCTGATTTGCATTGCATTTATCCAACTGCGATAACAAACCGGAAGTGGAAGTTGATTGTATAGTATGAAAAGCGTCAAATGTATCAGAATCGATTTGAATTTCATATTTTGAAAATCGTTATATTAAATTTATTGCACCTACTTATTAAATGATGATGGATGATGGTTTATTTTTGTTTCGATTAGATGCATTTTAATCAATTTGACTTTTATTATAAATTCTTGATTACGGTTTGAAAATAAATTATTTTCCTTCATTTGACTTAATTACAGTATATACTGCATGGAGAACAAAGAAAGTGAATTTTAAATAGGGGCACTGTGATACGCAATAACGCAGTGCTGGAAAACCTTGATTTTGATCACCATCAATTTGTAATTTGAAATTAAAATATCTAAAAATTGAAACGAATATACAAATTGTACTTCAAATCTTAATGCAACTAAAATGGGTTTAGAATCAGTCGAAAAATACTGTTTAGGTAATTGACAACTTACTGGCATGTATACACACATGTGAACAATATAAGCAGTCTTCCCCTTTGCAATTCCAAGTTGAAAAATGCAACAAAACGTTATAAGCAAATGCCAGGTTATGATTGGCTAATGCAGATTTTTAATTGAACAAAAAAATGGAATAAATTGATCCATTTAATGCAACAATATGTACAAATTCAAACAAAAAAATTATCAAGAAACTTCACTCCAGTAGAATATATGCTAATGAGTACCTATGTACATTGTGAGAGTGTGAAATTCTTTATTCAAATTGTTAATTTATGTTCTTTGGTGTACTTTTTGCTTCCAAAAAATAGAGTTCGGTTTATGGAAAATACTTGCTTGAAAATTTTTGCATGGTAAAACTTTCAAAGTAATAAAAAGGATTTCATGTAATTCCTTTTTCTGTACAAAAAAATGCTAGTGAAATCTGAAATTCCTACTTGTCCCATCAATCGCCCAAAGAAATCTACTTCTTTGCGTTTTGTTATAAACCTTGATCGATGGGGACGTCATATTTTTTGCACCTGTGGGGCAAAGTTAGACTTTCGCTATTTAATCTATGTTGAGAAGTCGTTAAATGACAGTCGTTAGAAAAGAATTAAATGTCCACTAACCACGCAACAGTAATCCGAGGATCCAGATAGTTGACTTTACTTGTTCCAAGAGCAATCTCCTTGCCCTCCGCCTTGTCCGTTCTTGCAATCTCCAGTTTCTTT
This sequence comes from Homidia socia, assembly GCA_036850745.1. Classification (NCBI taxonomy): domain Eukaryota; kingdom Metazoa; phylum Arthropoda; class Collembola; order Entomobryomorpha; family Entomobryidae; genus Homidia; species Homidia socia. The sequence continues at coordinate 4,410 of JAANSP010004282.1, forward strand.
AGCTGTTCACCAAGTCGCTTTAACTGTTCGCTTTTCTTAAAATATTTACTGCAACCGAGTCAACAATGAAAAATAAATTTAGAATGGCATAAAAATTTAGATGAAGTTGCATCACAAACCACCCACTTTGTCCCTTTTTTGAGTCCCTGAAAAACCCTCTGGGCCGTCCTAATATTTTCCTTCTTTCGTTTAATCCTCTCATCAAGATTTTGCATCATCTTCAGATAATTTTTTGGAGCTGCCCTTTGGTGGTTACAGAGAACGGCAACACTGCGATTAGCTCTGTTGTACGCAAGAATTTTCTCGGCAACGGTGCCCTTGGTTGGGGTTAGCTTGTCCAGTTGCTGCTGGAAAATGTGTGACGCGTTATACGTACGAAACACCTTTGCCGTAAGTCCCGACATTAGCGTATTCAGGTGCTTGTTTAGCATGACAGTCTAAAACATCACAAGCAAAAAGTGATGAAAAATATGAATCGGAATTAAAAACGATTGCTAAGCATATCTTAAGCCAAAAACAACTCACATTCAACAAGTGAAAAAGATCATCCCCCTTTTTCTTTTTGCTCATAAAAATCTTGAGATTGCTAAACACCCGCTTATCAACTCGAACCTCATTTTTATACCTAATCGAGTCTTTTCCGAGAAAGTTAAATTTCACAACGTTCTTTTTATCAACAAGCTTGATATGCTCAACCCTAAGGGTGCAGCAGCCCACAGTGTCTGCCTGATCTCCGTCCTTCTCGTTCCCCGCACGAAGGGCCAACTTGTCTATCAAGTAGACTGCCACAGCCTGCTGTCGTACTCTCATATCTCTGCTAGTAAAGTTTTTGGTATAGTCCCTTCGGATCGTGTCAATGTGCTTTGCGAGTGCTCTGGCCCTTTGATATTTTAATATGTCCTTTTCTCCCTTGAGTCGGGAAGCTGGGTTCAGGTACACGTACTTTATTTTTCCCTGATAATTCAATTTAATGTTGCAAATTATATACAAGTACAGATAAATCACAAACATTGAAGTATTGTTGAAAGCGAGTGCTTTTACCTGGATGTTCTCAGTCCAGCAAGCTAACCAGGTCACGGTGCTATCATGTCTCACCTCCTTCCACTTTCTCCCATTGGGCGCTTTCGGTACTCTGCCCCGACTACAATTGACAATAACGTCCTCGGGTTCGACTCTCTGCTTTAACATTCCCATTTTCGGATGATTGCCTCTGCCCATAAACAACCCTGGAGGCTCCACGCGAAAATTTCCAATCTTCTGCTCATGTCCGTCAATCACCGCAGTGCCATGCTTCTTTTCCAACGCCTCCTTTTCCTTCTTAATCTTGAGCTTCTCCTGCTTACTCATTGCTTTGGCCTGTTCGGATTTTTCCTTATAGTACTTTTTTATCTCGCCAAAATTGCATTTCTTTAGGTCTGAAATAATACCGCGCTCCTTCTGCGTCATATTCTTGAGCCAGTCCTGTGAACAGAACACCCATGATGATTTATTACCTGACAATAACAAATGAAAACTTATATCCAAATAATTTTGCATTGCACTGTACTTGGAAAAAGTTGTTGTTAAACTTCTTGTTGGTAGTGCATTTATGTCCGATAAGCCTGGCGTAAAATCCAGCAATTTCTTCTGCATCCGTACTCAGCCTCATTGCCTTGCCATTATATCTAAACTGGACGCTCTTGGGAAGCCTTTTGTAGGGAGGTGCGAACAGCGGTCCTTGATGCTGGAGCGTCTTCCACTTGACGCCATCGCGGCTGGGCTTCTCCTCCTTCCACCACTTATAGACCACCGGCTCTTCCTTATCATGCTGCTTCAACTTCTTGGGTGCCGATGGGGAGCTTGTTGTGCTATTGGAACGTTTTGTTGCTGACCATTTTGATGGTTTTGCCTTTTTTACTGCTGGCCTGGTGGTTTTCTTTGTCAAACTTTTGGATGTCGATTGAGAATGTTTTCTTTTTGGCATTATTATCTTGGATGATTACTTATTGTGCAGGGAATTCTAATTGACTTTGCCTTAATGCTCTTAGTTAGTGCTACCGAATTGGTTTTAGGATTGTTGCTTTTAAAACGCATCGGAAATTGGATTACCTTGCTGGGTATTTACAAAATGTTCGTTTAAATATTTATTAAGTTTTAATAAGACCTTTATTAGATATCCATGAAGACGCACATAGGACACCAATTGAAGTTTAATATTCTGGATATTATCATGCTTGTGGCATGCTGGATTTTTCGTCTACATTCCTTAGCCTTTACGATCATAAAACTTTGCATTTATTTTTGATGATGAGAATGAAAAACAATATTATCGAATCACCTACAAACGCGCATATGCAAATCAAAGATAAAGATTTTTTAAACTTTGCTTTAAATGGTAATTTCTTAATCATTGTCATCAAAAATTTGTTCCATTCGCTTCTCTACCGTTGTTCATTTAATCTTCCAATTTTAATAGCATTTTAAGTTTTATAATTGAATCTGAGTGGTAAATTGATACATTTTTTACAAAAAAATCAAGTAAGGATTCATTGCATTACTTATTGTTTTCAATGTAGTTTTAAAATTCGCTCTACTTTTTATTTATAAAATATTAAACTACAACTGGTTCAAAAAATTGTCCGTTGGGAATCGGTGGACTAGTAAGAGTAAATCATAAACCCAATCTTATGCTACCAATCAGCAGAGAGAGCAAAATTATTGGCTTATTTGAGCAAATACTATCGGAACTGGATTCGCCTGCCATTCTCCATCCAGCACCGCCAAACCTGTCTGGCTGCTTCGTGAGATTTTTTCTCTTTGCCGAAGTGGTAATGTCGTACACATCTGGTTCCAGATCATATCCAGTTTTCCCAGTGTCCTCTGAAGTACACTTCTCTTCCTCAGCTCTTATAAAAACGCACAAGTTTCCATTGTTGCAGAGAGCGCCAGATGAAGCATTTCCGTAATGCTCCCAAAATTCTGATCCCTCTGTCTCGGCCAGGCGCATGCGCTCTATCAGTTCCCCGTGGCAATATGCTTTATCTTTCAATTGATCTACTTAAAATTGCGAATAAATGTTGTGAAAATGAAAAAATACTCGCATACGAATAAATTATATGTACCTTCTGTTAAATAGCAGTAGTCGGACTGATACTCTTTATCAATAGTCACTTTTCTCGGCTCCGTGTTCTCTGTACACTCGCAAATCCCGTCTGAGGTACATTCCAATAACTTGGTACTATCGCACAGTCCTCCTTCTGCAGACCCTCCAGATAGCTTGCTCTTTTCGAAACTCCGTGTTCTCTGTACACTCGCAAATCCCGTCCGAGGTACATTCCAATAACTTGGTACTATCGCACAGTCCTCCTTCTGCAGACCCTCCAGATAGTTTGCTCTTTTCAAACCAGGACAATATCCTGTATTTATTTATCTTTGACTCATTATTGTCATTTTCAATTATGGTACGAATACTGCTCTCGATATCGTATTCACATTTTTGGCCCCTTTCCAAACGCAAATGCCCAACAATTTTATCCAGTTCATTGGACAACAATTTGTCCAGCCAAAAGGATTCACATTGAGAATACTTGATGTCATCCCTGCTGTCATGACAAGTGTACTCAAGAGGACGAGAAGCTAGAAGACCACAATTGGCGTTATACTTGGAACTGATATCCCCACTGTAGTTTTTAAAACAGACAGAACCATCAGGACACTGGCCACTCCCTGGTGAACATTGCGGTTTTGCGATAGATGCAGTATTCCCATGAAAAGTTTCATTTTTACCGGCGACTAGAATTGCTGTTGTAAGAAGGAGCAAAAGGGGTCGAAGCATTGTCTCTCGTTGCTGTGATTTCTTTTGCAGTTTTAATTCAAAAACTTTAGATTTAATTCTTTACTTTTCAACGCAAAGACGAAAAGACATTTATTTTATGATTTAGAAAATGACAAAAGAAACATTTGCCTTTTCCCGATTTCCTTGACAAAAACAATGTAGGAATTCTCAACCAATATTTCATAGGTTTTACGAACTTTGTTTATTTACGCAAACATTACGTTATTGTGGTTGTACTACGTACATTTTCTTACAAAAACATCTTATGTAAGAAGTAATACTGTGAATTGAAATATGATTAGGTTAATTACTATCTCTAATACATTAATAATATTTTTAATAAAAATATTAATTCTGCCGTCTTCGATAACACTGCTCTCTAAATGCTGGTGTTCTGGAAATGCTAGCTTTGCTAAAAGTAAACAATTTCAGACGCGGTAGCACCGTCCACAGGTTTGAATTATACACGCCATCCGGATCGATTGAAGGATTATCCAAAAGTTTGATCAAATCCAGAATTTCTTGTTCCGTCGCTTCGTCCTCCTTATTATAACGATGTTCCACTGCAACGCGTTGATTGGAACGGCATTTGCTTACATGTAGGTATTCCAGAGATGTTATTTGGGTTAGGAAATTGAAAGAGTGGAAAGTTCCTTCTTTCAGTTCCAACGTTTTCAAGTGAGGCAAATGAAGAGTTGGAAGTGTCCGTTGTTGGCTCCACTGAATGGGAGAATATGTTACAGGAAATTCCACGGATAAGGCCCAAAGTGTCTTTGCAAAGCAGCTACGGTTGATGGTTTCAAAGATTTTGGAGAAATTCGGATAAGTGCCATTGCCGCTGTTACGCAAAATGTAAATGGTTAGACGTCGGAGGAGGGGCATTTTAAATTGGTTGGTTGAATCCAGTTGCTTATCAGAGTTTATGTAAAGGGTTAATTCTGTAAGATTTTCTAGATTTATGCCACCCTTTTGTGGGATTTCAAAACAGTGAAGGTTTAAACTGCGAAGCTGAGAGGAATAAGCCGTTAGCAAAAGCTCCAGAATGGCTTCTCGGCATTGGTTGAATACGGTGGTGTCCAAAGTTTCCAGATGCGCCAGTTGAGGCAACAACGGCGAGAAGCTACTATTATTAACGTACTCGTTTAATTCTTGCAGATTTTTTTCCACCGTCTTTTCAATCACGAGAGTTGTTTCTGCAAAAATTTCAAGACGTTTTAAATTTGGGAGGTGCTTCAAATATTTCTGGAGACATTGGAAAAGTTGGAGGGGGCCATCCTCGTGAATTTCCATTCGAAAATCCCAAATGTGATGACCCACGTTGGAAAGGAGTGGTAATATTTGTGCTGCAGGCGTGTCCATTGACCAGTCAAAATATGCAGACCTGCCAATAATTGGGTTCCTAATATTGTTCCATGATGATGCTGGTGGTCTACTTGAATAGTATTGCATCATGTTCTGTATTTTCCCCGAGGAAAATGAGGCATGGAGGAGACCTTTGTCCCGTAATGATTTTGTTAAAGGTCCAAGGCGTACCATGTCCCTGGAATTATTATGGTGGGAAGGGCGGCGACACGGGTTGTTTTCAAGGAATTGGTCAACCGCCTTGCACCAACCGCTTGCAAACCAGGCGGCAGAAAAGCACTTGTTCTTTGGTGGAGAGATGTGGAAACACCAGGGGAAAAATCTGTTTCAATAATTGAAACAACAAAAATGTCAAACAGTTTATTCATATTGTATTACAACTTCCCTTCAATTGAAGGAAAATATGCTTTTTTACCTCATCAAACAACCATGAGGCTTTGGTCCGATGAAGAATCAAATCCCAATTTGGGTATTTCCAGGCTTTGCAGAAATTTCTTACATCTTTTGAATCATCTACCCGTTCCAAAATGGCTTCCCACATCTGTCTTAAAAATGACATTTTTAGACATTTGAACATTGGACATGCACAAACAATTACTTCATTTTTGTGTATATGTTACCTCAACAGGGAGAAGTGACAATGCTCCCAGAGAATTTTCATTCTGTTGTGGCTGCACTTGTTGATGAACTTTCTCCTCCAATAGTTGTGATGGCAAGGAACGGTCTTCTGCATTTAGCTCCATAATTTCTTTGCTTTTTACTTT
>JAANSP010004283.1:0-10349 GCA_036850745.1 Homidia socia
AGATCAATGAATAACTTGCAAACAAAAATGCACAGTTGTTTGGAGTCGTTTTTGCTATATTTAATTAAGCTAACTTAATGAAGCTAGCTTATAAATGTTGGGATTTGTGAATGAGAAACAAGTACACTGACAGTACCAGATAAAGAAGTCATTTAATTTTGAAAACATTCAAGTCAATAATCATTGAGATTGACCGTGGGTAAGTGAGAGTAAATCTTAAGGAAAAATAGGTTTGAGCAAACTACCAATCGCGCTAAAACACAAGTTGAACTAAAGGATGGTCAAGCCAGAGCAATTTTCGAACTAAAATTCGGGTTGAGGTAAAGTGTTTTTGAACTAAAAGTTCAGTCGAGCTAGAGCATTTTTGAACTAAATTGGGAGTCGAACTAAAAAAAATTCGAACTAAAATTTTTGAACTAACGACTGTTTGAAGTAGAATCGTTTGAGGTAGCATCTGGGCACCTTTTCAGCTTCCCCATCGTTTCTCCAATTGAGAAGATTTTTTAAAAGTACATATACAATATAGTTTTAGAAAATCGTGTGGCTTCCTGCTTCAAGTCACAGAACTCAACAGTGGTATTTTTGACGACTTATCATGACATTATTTGATAGGTACATACAATATCCAAGTTGCTAAATAAGCATGTCGGAATTTGATCATAGCAAACTGAATTGATACAGTACACTACCAAGCAATACACGTATAGGTATTCCTTATACCATCGCTTATTATGCATTTCTGTTTGAAGTTTTTCTGAAAAGGAGAAAACAACGTTGTTTTTGAGCGCGCTGGCTGACTTTTAGCTAAATTGGGATCAGAGACGACGGTACAGTTTACACACCACCAGCTACTCTTATTATTTGATGGGGATGAGTGGAACTTTTCCATATTAAAAGCTTCATTTCTTTCAACCAGCAAAAAAAACAATACAGCTAGTCAGCTACTAGTAGTAGTAGTAGTACTACACGCCAACAAGCTTCTCATCTCATCTGAAGCCACTTTTTTCGTTGCGTCTTTCGGTTTTTTGAAAACTTTTCGCTGCCGAATGTCTATAACCACGTTTATTATTACGGAAATTCGTATGTTCATAAAAATGTGTGTAATAACAAGGATAAACGTAGCTCGCCATATCGCCTTTCTCTGAGATAATATAATAATGTAATCTGGATCTTTCTTCCTTATTTCTTATTTCACTACTTTTCTTCAGAAATCTAAACGACACATCTTTTCCTCGCTTCTGCTTCTCCCATTACGTCAGTACTTTATTGTGCAGTTTTCCTTACATTAAACCCTATCCATCCGATCGTGTTCATCCTGCCTTTTCTCTTTAACAAGAAAACTATACTGCAGCTAGACCAAACCAGCTTCTCTTCCTTCCAAAAATTTAGATCTTTAGCCTTTTTGTATCATCTTTTCCTGTCTTGTTTCCTGATTCCAGCACACTTAAGTAACAAGGAGCATACAATAATACATACATACCTATATGATATTACATATGTACAATTCAAAGATGTGAAGTTAAGATAAAAAAAGACAGAATGTGTTTATATCGGAATCTCTCCGTTTTTGTGAGAACGGGAAAAGAGGACAACAACAAAGATAATTCTGTTTTTCTTGGTTTCTTGTTTGTTACAGTAAAAAGATCATATAACTAACTTTTACTTTTTTGTTGTTGTTTTAGTGGTTATATATGTATTCTACAACAACTGGCAACTTTTTTAGACTTTGTTCTTGGAAATGGGCGAACATATTTATACAACATGATTCGTAGAACATGCCACTGGAGGATTTACTAAAGTAATCGGGTATTGTTGTTATGTGTAGTATGGCCCACACAAAAATCACTGTAATTTACAAAAGAAAAATATTGTTTACTCAATCTTTATAACTTGAAGAAACTACCTGTCTAAAAAACTATATTATCTTTCAACTAAATTCTCCGTCTATCAATTTCCTTTACTATTCAACAAAGTAAACTCAAGGCAATAACCAAAGTCTATACATACATATGCTATAATAGTAATAAACGCTTGTTGTATGGTGACGTCGAAAGTACTATGACGGTTGTCATTTTCATAATTTTAGATTAATCAGATTTATAAAGACTTTTATAGTCAAAGTCATTGTCGTCGATTATACTACTTGTACAATATTTCTGGATTCCATTCCTTTTACAGCTGTGTGCTACTATACTGACCAATATTCATCTCATCTCATTCTAATATAATTTAATGTAAAAGCATTTAGATTAATCAGATTTATAAAGACTTTTATAGTCAAAGCCATTGTCGTCGATTATACTACTTGTACAATATTTCTGGATTCCATTCCTTTTACAGCTGTGTGCTACTATACTGACCAACATTCATCTCATCTCATTCTAATATAATTTAATGTAAAAGCTTGTTCCTTCCTTTCATTTCAGAGTGTAATACTCTTTAGCATGCAAGTACCCAAATTTGCAGCTTTTAGGTATATGCCTAGGTATATATATTTAATCTACATTAAGAATATTATGAATTTCATTTCCTTGCCACAAAAAGACAGGAATTACTAGAGTACCTCCTGTCTTGTCTTGTGTTCATTTTTATAGACGTAATCAGACGATGGGCTCAAACTCAAAGGAAATGACAATCGGAGGAAGCAGCAGCAGCATTGTAGCAACAAGAAGAAGAAGGCAATGAATAATAAGCTTGATACACGATTTATTTTATGAGTCAACTTTGACATTTTTACGATGTTCACATTCATTCTTTTTAATACAGCACTATTTATGGGGGTGGGAGAGAAGGAGAGAGCAGAGTTTTGGAGAAAGAAAAGAGAAAGCGCGCCTTGCAAGAGATAGAACGAAGGAATATAGTAATAAATTTGAATGAATACATGCTGTGCGACTCCTTGTACTAAACTAGTACTTTTAGCAGTACTACTAGTCTTGCTCTTTTATCATCATTTTTTAATTCCTTCCTGTTCTTCTTCTTTTTCTTCTCTCGGTATTAGTAGTCTGCCGCGCCTACTATATCTACAGCAGAAAAAAAATCCGCCTTTCTTTTTCGTCTTCTTTGTATTCCTCGAAGCATCTTTTTAGCCCGTATTAAAAAGGCGTCTTGGTTCCAGCTAGGCAATATAGATAATAAACCTCTTCCTTCTTCTTCTCCTTCCACCAGAAGAAGAGAATGAGCAAGTTTATGGTAACTCAACTCCACTATCCGAAAAAAATGCGTTCTGTTTGAATACAGAGGGAACAAGTTGCGCATCATTTGTTTTCTCCGTGAACACAATGATGACAGTCAAAATGAAAAATCGGGCCGAGTCAGCGACATAAAATAGTGGGACGAGGGAACCAAGAACATTTGCTACTACAATCTAGTAAAGTACAGTCCACATTTTCCAACATGTTCTCAGAGCAGGATGACACTATGTGTTGTCTGTAATTTTGCTTTTTGTGGCCTTAAATATATTGCATGTTTAGCTTTCATTTAGAATTCTGGGCACGGTGGAAATAACAAATTGAACAAGTATATAGAAAGCGGGCTTTTACATTTACTAACGTTGGTAGTGTGTAGTAGTAATCATTATTTTATTTGTCTTCAACTAAATAAAGATGCGGAACACTTTGTGTACTTTTCCTCGTGCTGTTGCTTCAAACGAATGTAATGAGATTTCATTCTTTTATCTGTAAAAAAAAGTATTAGAGACAGCGTCGCTTTTTCGAAAATCATTTATCCTGAATAGATTTTTTTCCTGGAAGATTGCAAAATAAAATGAATATTTAAATAAACTATTATTTGGAACATCATTTAAGGAAAGAACTGTGACGAACAATTACAAAGCGCTTTTAAGACTTTTACACAGAATTTTTTAATATATGCCAAGTCTGCTAGTTTCATTTTATAATGCACGGCTTTGAAAATTTTATCAAGTATTTCGAATGTTCATGAAGCCGTTTGAAAGTAGGAAATCCCAAATCGGCTGCGTCATACCATGTGCTATAATGAACTTATGGAGTAATATTTTACTGGTAATTGGTATTAAAAGACTTTCCCATTTCGACCGCAACGTCGCAACAACAATCAATCAGAATCAGACGCATTTCAACATTGAAGCAACAATCCAATCAACAAGCATGGAAATTGAAAATGGCTTCACATGGGGTTTTGGGAAAATTAATATAAACGATTTCATTTGCTTTGATGATATTTGATATGATTATTAAGAATGCGGTACATAGAAATTTCAGTCAACCAAGAAACAAATTAAGCCGTTAAGTAAATTAAATGCCTACCACTCAAAGTATTTGCATATACAAAGGTGTATCTTGTAGTTTTCAGTTTCTCGGTCCTATATGCATAATCCTTCCAACCGTGTCTACATGGTGCATTTAAATAAATGTATACATATACAGAATTGTACGTTGCTTGTATTGCTGGCTTCTTGAATCAGGAAATTACGAAATCCAAATGAAATGTCTACATACTTTGAACGCTGTAAAATAAATATGTGCTTTTGTACATCTATACACTGAAGGAATTTTCTACTTCTCTTTGTCGCGGTACTTATAGCGCCTACATAGTACTACTTATGCGATATTGCACCATCTGTTCAAAGTGCGCTTGCTTGCTGCATCACTTGGTTTCGCAACTTTTTCTTCTTGCCTAAACCAAAACCTTTTTATACATATTTGTGTACATGTCTACTTCTTGAGCAAATATTATATTTATGCACACGCGTACACTTTTTTATGTACACAGTATTGTCTATTATATTTTATCCCCAGGTCTTACGATTGTGGGGATATTTGGATAAAGTAAAAAAATCTCCAGCAACATGATATTCCGGTTTTTTCTTTACCCAACTGCTTAGCAGTTTTGCTTTGCTCCGATGATGATGATGCAAGTATTCATGTATAGTTTCATTCCATATTTCCAGATGCTGCACCAACTTTTTTTCAGTGGGCTGATGAGTTTTTTGTTGCCTTCCTCGTCATCAGCCACGCTCATATTGATCATACTCCCGTGATAATATTATCACTTTCAAAGACGAAGAAAAAACTTTTTTTATTCACTTAACCAACTTTCTCCCAGCAGCAGTGGATTGGGATATGAACTAATGCACAAGTACCATCATATATATGATGGAGCTAGGGACGACAGTCTCAGCCATAGTGGAGAAGCTGTACGCGATGAAATCATGGTATTGATGGTGGAAAGCACAAAAGTCTTTATGTGAATGTGTGTATGCTATTGATCACCAAAACAGAGAAAAAAGTTTTTCAATTCCTGTCCTGAATACAAAGGACATTTTTTTCGGGGAAGGATGCTCATTGGCCACATGAAATACTAGCAAAAAAATGTACCAATGCTTTTATATATTTCTGTATATCTATAATAATAAATAATAAGAGGAAACTTGAGAGCACATTTTGTGACTTGCAATATAATAAGCAATTTATACATTTTAGATATACACGGGTGTAGACTATTAATGTGGAAAGATATTGCAGAGCCCAAGGCCTCCAGTTGAAATTTCTCTTTGAAATATTAAATCAAATTTAAAAACTTTCAGAGAAAATGTAATGCGCCTTGTGTACTTACAAGTATGAAGGGTAGAGGTGCAGACCATGCTGCAAAACAGTAGGGAAGGATGTTTGGTCGAGTTGGTCTTCGGGGAACTTCCCCGAATCGATGGTCCTCAGAGTCCTCGTCAAGCAGGCTGGGTGACTCCACATGTCGTCGGAGTTCACGGTATGTTTGTACTGTGTGAGCAAACAACCAAACATCCAATGACCAAGTGCAAGTAGTGAAGAATCATGGCTACCGACGCACAGATATCCGTTGGTTCAGTCGCCTGTACAGGAATAAAAATGAGAATTCAATTTTTTATAAAAGAAAGAAATAATGTTCATTTATGCATCAACATTTTTACACAGACTAAACGCATATAGTATTTTTAGCGAGAAATACAATCAACCAGTCTAAAATGGGAAAAACCATAGTCATATCGTATTTGCAATACCTACGCTTTCTGTCTTTTGACCAAATTAGCTTCATTTTATTCTAAATCAGAGTCAATTTTAGCACAATTTCAGTTTTCAAAAACCCTATATGCATATATTTTGGCTGTAGAAACAATCCATACCTTGTAAATTTGGAGATGAAATTATACTTTTTTTCAAGAGTGCTTAATTTTTTATATATTCTGCAACACGAAATGGATTTAAACTAACAAGCAACTCTACACAACATGGCTTAACATTACTTACCCTTGTTGATATTCTGTACCTTTTTCGTCTGTTTCACAACATTTTTTGTGCGATGATAATGTGCAAACACACGTTTGGACACATGCGTTAATTTTATTCCTCCCTCTCATTATTATTCATAGCGAAAGTGTCGTTTTGAAGGCATAAAACAAGTTCACGTGTTTATCATGCTATTACTTATTACGGAATATATATACACAATATCAGTCGTGCATGTAGAAGAAGAGATGCAAAACTGTACATGAAGCGTAAAAAATAAAAAGTTTGCTAGCTTTCATTCCTTCTTTCTTGGCAAAACTCTGCTAAAGAAAAGGGGAAATCAAAGTGGACAAATGGGCAAGTTAGTCAAGGGACATGCATCACCAAGTATTAATATTGCCTCGAGACTCCTCTCGTCAAGTCTCTGCTGAATTCTTCCAAGAATATAGCTTCCCTTCTTCTTTCTCCTCGTCTTCATGGCACTGGGAATATATTAGTGAAAAGACAAGCGAGGGAAAAGAGAGGAGGCAGTCGTAGAAGAGAGCAGAGATGTCGTAGCAAAATTTCAAAACTACTGAGAATGGTCTCTTGAAAGTACATTGACTGTAATGATAAGAGATATCCAAGTGGGTGACTACGATGCTTTGCTCACACTACAACAGTGAAAAGAACCAGAGGAGTAGAAGGGTTATGATGAGGACGTTCCTCTGAGCAACTTGTCCGAGACCCTTTCTTTGAAATTTTCAAATACGCCCAACTATCAAGCAGCAGCAGCAAGCAACAATGAGAAAAAATCAGTAAAAATGGCAGTGAATAAACGTACAAGAGACGAGCAACTTGGTACATTCACGCATGCAGGCATACATATGTGCACATGTTTTGATGCTGAAATCTATCTGGTAGTTGAGCAAAAGGAGGGACTATATTTGTGAGCTAGCATCATTCAAGTACTAAAAGTTCCAAATATAAAAACTGTGCAGTGCAACTCTTTTCTGAATAGCATGCCATTGGTAAAACTAACTCCCGTCAGAATTTCCACCTCATGTTTCATTCATGATCGCACTTTCCCCAAACCATTTCCCGAGACTTTTACTACTACACTTTCCTTTTTCACATGTTTGGCATATGGTCAACACTTTTACTATACTTGCTTACTAGAGAGAAAGAGATCCATTCACACACTCTGTATACTTGACTTGCTGATGCCCGTCTATTCCCTAAAGATAATAATATAACCAGACGATATGTAGATATTTTATGCCACCACCACCATCATGTATCTGGGACCAGTATAAAACTGACATGCTTCCCAATTTTAGACTATAGTAGCGCAGCATATTACAACAGCTATGTAAAACAAGGACCCAAAAGTTGAAAAGAATATATGTTTTTATATTGACGAATAATACATGTACATTCCACACTTTAAATGGCAACAGAGAATGTCATTTCCTTCTTCCACTTAGGTATCTACAATGTTACATGACTGTTGTTATAAAATACTTATATACATACAAAATACATGGCCAAGTAAGTAACCTTCCGAAATTGAACAAAATGTTGATTATAACTATGTGCATGCATACGTTTAACGTTTGTACAAGGAACAAATTTTCATCCACTTCAACTTTATTGTGAACTGCTGCCACTGCGTCCGTTTCTTTATAAATTGCACATCTCTTCCATTCTCTACATCACCGTTCCTCTCTCAACTACTCAAGTACCACTGAAAAATTCCAGAGAACCTTATAGACTTTCCTGCCTGGATGTAGCTAAACAAAATGTTTCGCCTGCTTTTCCAACTTAAACACACACAACTTCCGACTTTATTTTTTATCCTGCCTGCTCTTCTCCTCGACATAAATTGCACGTGTGTGAAACTTTAAGCAGACTTTGGTATGCAATAATAACATGTGAAAATTCCTGGTACTGGTACTCAACCAAAAGAACACACATCAAGTGAAATGTTAAGTTTAAAATATGTATATATGCTTGTGTGAAGAAAGAGAATGTATGTATGCGCTTTATAATTTTCACTTATTCATAACATGTTTTCTATACGTGATGTCTTTTAACCTTTTTTCCTCATTGTGACACGAGAAAAGAAGGACAAATACAAGTGGATAGAAAAGCAAATAGGTTACGAGAAGCCAACGGGAAAACATTTTCAGTGAAAGTACACATTTTCCTGTGATGAGTGAGTCGCTAGAAGGGATATCCGGCTAAATTCACAAGTTGAACCAAATAAACAAAAAAAGAAGAGAAGGATGAACCTATAACTTTGTGTGCTTAATATAAAAAGGAAATTTACGGACAGGATAGTACACAAATATATATCACATAGTTAATAAGGTGACAAGGTCCAGCAACCAGTTTGTTTGAGAAGAAGACCACCCAAAAAAACTAAACTTGTATTGGAAGAACCATCACTACTCCCCAATGAGTTTGCTAAGGATATGTCTACACGTATATTCATTTACTAGTAGTGGTCTGTGCACAAAGATAACACGCATGATAGGGATAAGATCTCGTTAAGGAATATATATACCACCACAGAGACACACACACGCAAAAACAACTAAGCACGTATATATTGATCTCTCTCTGACTCGACTGTTGCCTCTGTCGGGTTATCCACTTTTCATGATTTTTCCCTTGTTTTTGGTTCTTGCTGAATCTTCCCAAAACTAGCAAAAGAAAACAACACTTGAATGTGTGTTAGAGTGACAATCAATAATGTTGATAGTCCCTGGAAATAATGGAACTGTAAAAGCTCTTGTGGCTCTAGCTCTGCCTTTAAAGATAACTCGCATTCTGGTTAACACAAAAAGTAGCATAAAACGCTCTCCTGTATTATTGTATTGCGAATGCAAACACTGAAACACCCTATGTATACATGTGTGTATGGTTATTTAAAGTTTTAAAAAAAGACTTTAGCAGCTGCCACGCATACAACAGCTTTCTCTCTGCATTATTTTACTTTTAATGAAAATTTCGAGGTAATTTATTTTTGAAAGTATAGTGTGCTCGGTTCCGTCATTCGCAGTCTTATTTCTGCACTTCCAGTGTTATTTCAGAGGACAAGTTGGCAACGTTAAACTTAGAGTTTGGACAAGGAATATGACTGAGTCACGAAAATACTATATTATAAGAGTATACTACAGTTATGCGGTTCTTGGTGACGGTGGTTAGTTATGCAAACTTTCCTAGAATCAGGAAGTAAGGAAAAAAGCTAAGAGACAAAACGAAGGAAATGAAATTTCTTGCAAAGAAAATGACAAGACTCGTAGCGAGAAGGAAATGAACAAAAGGCNAAGCTAAGAGACAAAACGAAGGAAATGAAATTTCTTGCAAAGAAAATGACAAGACTCGTAGCGAGAAGGAAATGAACAAAAGGCTGACGTCACACGTAAATCATTTGTATTTAAAACCAAAAAAACTAGTTTGACTTCAGGGAAAGATGAGTAAATGCGGCATATGGCTCCATTTAATACACACTTTTGAACAATTTCATAATAAAAAATGCCCAACACTTTATCATTACGCCAACTTTAAAAGTAGTACTATAACACGCTTCAACAAAAGATTAGGTAATTACAATTGAAACTGTCTGTTATTTTTTTCTATATTAACGGTGTTGAACTTATCATTAATAATTTTGTTGCCATCTTTCTGTATTATTGACAAGTTGATAAATTAGGAAAACGCACAAGAGAAAGCCAAGCGGCAGCGGGTCAGCTAGATACCTAATACGGTGCAATCCAATTATATGTTGCAGCAAGTTTTGCCTCTAAAAACCTACTTGACTCTACATCATAGTAATTGCTACATGCATCAATGCCAACATTGCGATTAAAATTAATCAATTTTTTTGTAGCTTTCTCTGATTCGCTAAAACAATGTCGCTAATTAAAAATATATAATAAGTATAAAGGTTTTTGCATTCATAAATTCTGCTAACTCTCTACACTCCTCTACTTTTCCAGCCAATGTCAGTGTTTCAAGGTCAAGTTTGATAGATTCTCTCAACTTGATAATTGCTAAATTGAATCAAGCGGATTAGCATGTAAATGGGTTTGAGAGCATGTCAAGACTCATACTATACTTTGC
>JAANSP010004284.1:0-10344 GCA_036850745.1 Homidia socia
CCAACTGCAGGGCTTGTGTCAATATGACGGATTCCATGTTGTTTCCAGAAAGATCTTGTATCCGACTTTAAGAGTTTATAGAGCAGAGCCCCAATAATTACGGTGGCTATGAGAGCAACCAGCATTTTGAAATCCGGAAATGTGCACTGCTTTGCTTTTTACCAAATAATGTAAGGTCAAATTTTATTTTTCTGGAGCAATGTAAGCTTGCACATTTAACCGCTAAGACGTCCAAAAGTCGACTGTGGCGGTGAAAGTACTTGGACGCTCTTCTCTTTTTTCAGTTCTGTAGCTATACAGCAGCTTGGAAATTCCAAGTTGGAATAATATTATTCTTCATATTTTTTGTGCATTTCAAATTCAGATTGATGTACATGCACTTGAAAAGATAATCATTGTGAGATGGTGTTTATCAATATGATGACATGCAATTTTGCTGTTTTTTTCGGATTGTGTTCACAATGACTTTTATTTTTCAGCTTGTTATAAGAGCTACACTACCATGAAAATTTCATGGCCACAATAAGATATGATTTGAAAGTTTATATATAGGTGTATGTCTGCACGTTTACCTATTGTGATCAGTTTCGAGATGATAAATGATTCACTCAGATTACAAAGCATAAAATTAATAATAATACCGAAGCGGCAAGTAAAGTGTAGAAGCATCTCTCCTTTCAATTCAATAATTTCAAGAGTACACTGTCGTCTGCTCAAGGACATTCCTACAAACAAGATCAAGTCCAAGGGTATGATTGCATGGTAAAATGTATAGGCAAATGAAGTCAACGAAATCTCTTCACCAATATTGAGCTTGACCATTTTCAAGGACATTTTTAGCAATGAGCAAATACAAATATAACGAAAAAACAATGATATTTTAAATGCTGATTATTATTTAAAAAACAAGAGTATATTTTTGCATTTGCTAATATTTTTGTACTCCTTTATTCAATATCTTTATTGATGTAAAAACTCCATTTCAGCAGATAATTTTCAACCATTGAAAACAATACAAAGCGCTGGAGACTGTGACACTAAAATCCTACAGTTTTTTGGGCTGTATTGAAATGAATTTTATTATTATGGGATATATAATTTCTTTCAGGTTATTTATTACTTCTTCCTAAATATTGGAGTTAGCTTGAGCTCAAGTCCTTTGGGAGGGATCCGTCGCAATCCGGAAGGCGCACTTTGTAAAGGTATTGGCGTTTTTGAGGTAGGCTCAATAACGACTGTGCACCATGTGTGCCAGACCTGCCTTGACTCCAATTTGTGCAAAACGCATGCCTCTGTTTAAAAGAGGAAAAACATTAGATATTCATAAACATTAATTGATCAATTAATTCATATTACATGCAGTTGCGAGGGCCATAACCAAACGGCATAAATGCGTAAGGATTGCGTGCTGCCTTCCTTTCAGGACTAAAGTGTTCCAGTGCAAATTTTTCCGGGTAGTCATAGTACCGCTTGTCATTGTGAATGCCAATAATTGGAATACCTATCAAAGTTCCTTTTGGAACATACAGTCCGCTTTCTGCATCCATGTAGTCCTTTACGCAAATTCTTTCCAATCTGCCAACTGCAGGGAACTTGCGAAAAACCTCTAAAAAGGAAGTAAATACACAAAATTTGAATTTCATTGCTACAAAAAAATAAGTAAAATTTTCTCCCCAGTTGTTTTAACTCACCACACGTGACCATATATAAGTAGACGAGTTTTCCTACATCATCATAGTCCAAAGTTCCATCTGATTTAATGACCTGGCTAATTTCTTCTTGGTAGAGCACTAAATGGTAAAGGCCGAACGTAATTAAATCGCTGGTTGTACTGTAACCCGCAAAGAAAAATATTATAGCTTGAGCATTCATCACTTTCTCTGTGAGATATTTTCCTTTGATGTTGCTTGAAACGTCGGCTGGTAAAATCTGGGCATCTTTTTCAAAACTACTGAGCTCCTCCGCAGAACCAGCAACTTTTTCTTCTCCGAATTTAGCCTCCTCTACCATCAACTGCAAAAAGTCATTTCCTCGCGTCTCACCCTTTTGGTTCAAAATTCCTTCAAAAAAACGACATTGCTTCATTGTCCAGAACGGAAAGTTTTAGAAAATGGCTCAATCTTGGAAAGTTTAACCTGAATACAAATTTCAATATTTTTGAAACACTAAAGAAATTTGTGAGTTGGTTCGCCATTTTGCCAAAAAGAGAATCAGGGTTCTTAATGACGCCAGCATTCATTCCAAAAACAGGTAGATATTATTGGCACTGTGTACTGATTAACTGATTTTAAAACATCAATGCTGATAGATACCCTTTCATTTGAATTAGCTTTACGTGTGAACTCCTCTTTACCAACTTCATTGAACAAGCTCATCATTCTGCGGACTTTCCCTGTGGTGAAAATAGAGCTCAACGCTGCTCGCACTAATTTCCACTCATCACTTTGTAAATTAAGTAGCATTTCGAGTTGAGGTACGGTTGAGTGGGCAGCTCCGATTGACTTCATATTTACACTGTAGGTAGCCCTAGACCTTGGGATTCTAACGGTGGTACTCTTGTTTGTTAAGACTCCACACTACGGTGGACTTGTTCAGATTTTTTCATGCGTCCGCGCTCAGCTCAGTCATCAGTAAATTTAAATTTAAACAATTAGCAAATTATTTTCGTGTTAACAGTGGAGCATACTTTTACTAATTCAATGGTACTATCAGTTTTTCTTTACAATTAGTAGATGCAAAGTTTTGGTGTTTTTAGTGACTGACGATCATATGAAAATAACACCTAAACTAAAAATACTTAAACTTTGCATCTATTAATTGTAGAGAAAAACTGATAGTACCATTGAACTACCCGTATTCACATTAGTAAAAGTATGCTCCACTTTTAACACAAAAATAATTTGCTAATTGTTTACATTTAAATTTGCTGATGACTGAGCTGAGCGCGGACGCATGAAGAAATCCACCATAGTGTGGCGTCTTAACTCGGACCCTTCGACCCCCCAGGGGTAAAAAACTAAAATGACCTGAAATACATATATTTGCATCGATCTCGATAAGGACAACATTTCTGAATTTGCCCCATTTACGGGGTAAGTTGAGACTGCTCTGGAGCAAGATGAGAATCACATGGAGCACCTTGGAACAACATAGCGGCGATTTAATACACACTATGGACAAGCTAAACATCAGTTAAAAAATAAACCAAAAATAGCGTCACAAGTTATTGATGCGCAAACTCTGTTTTGGGTTATTAACCTAACCGAACCTAAAAAACCGAACCAAATAAACGGTAAATCATGATTGAATTGATTCAAGCTACCAAATAGCCCCTTTCGTCACACCAAAAACATGTCATCAGGGACACCAAAACCCCAAACGAAACATCGAAATTGGGCTCAAAAGTCTACTCTAAACGTGTCTCAGGTTGCTCCAAGGCTGTATCAAGAAGCTCCAGAGCAGTGTCAACCTACCCCAAAAGTGGGACAACATGATAAATGTACTCATCAAGATCGGTGCAAATATATGTATTTCAGGACATTTTAGAATTCTACCCCTGGTATTATTTACTATTTTGCAGTACTTTTCGGTAGGGCTCCCCCATGTTATGTTCCCCCAGCAGGGGAAGTGTCTTTTCATGTTTCTCCCAGAAACGTTTTGGAGTGGAGATAAAATATTTATGTATCAGAGATGAAATTGCAATTGATGCTGCCACAGCAAACCGCATTTTCTACTTTCAACATTTCATTTGTATTCTGCCATAAGTTTATTTATACGGTCCAGAACAAGCATTTCTGATTCTAAAATTCTCCCCATTTTAGTGTTTTTACTCGTCACTCTCATGTCTTATTGCTTTACTTGCTCTTCTTGGAGCATTCATTTGTTCGCTTATTCAGCATGAATGTCGTTTACACAAAAACACTTGGCATCTGGCAAATTGCTGCAAGTACTACGCTTACTCTGATGTCCATCCTATATACTGCTTGCTCTGCTGATTTTTACCAACATTATTGAGCCATTGTCTTTGACAAGCAATTGTGGTGGGTAAGCTTAATTGTATAATTATCCATCCCGATTAGAGAGAGTTAATGTCAGCGGTATCTAAAGTATACTTGCGTTGCACAACACTATTCGCACAAAAATTGGTTCCTGTTATCATGCTATATGAATGAATGCATGCACATAAAATGCTGCACCAGCTTAGCTGCAACAATACTCAATATATTAAATTTTGTGTTATTTCATGAAATGTTTCATGTTTTATTGATGTCACAAGATTCAATAATACCTTATTTATTTAACTTCCTTCTTTTAATAAACTCCATGTCTTTGATGAAATGTGTAAGTTAATGTAAGCTTTTGATGTTATGATTTTTTATTCTGGAATTATTTCTTCATTTTGTCAACTCCATGGCTTTTTAATAGTTTTAAAAGTCATATTTACCAATATTTTCACTGCTCCGTATTTTTTGCAAAACAGACAAAGTAGAATAGTGGCACATGGAATGGTAACAAGAAAAACAGCACAAATAACTAACCATTTTCAAAAATGTGGAAAATAGCCCTGTTCGTGACTACAAAATAGCGTATTCTCATCTCACGGATAAATTTTGTCTGCATCATAAATATCCACCTCATTAACCTCTTAATTCGTCATCCATCACTCTTATCATCGCTATTGTTTGTATTGATAGTTGTCGTTTATCAGAACGACTAGAACTGTTAATTTTATTTTAGAAAGTTTTGAAAACACATTTTGTAACTGGAAATCGGTTTGGGCATGTAAATCACAGTCCAGCCAGATTCAATCTATCACATGGCTGTACGGTAATCACTTTTAGCTGACCTTTAGTCACAATCGATATTTTTGCCTTAAAGGAACGCGCAAACATATTTTAGAGGGCTGCACCGAGTCATGATCTGCTACCGGTTCTTAAATGACAAACCTACCTTTCCTTGCACTTTTCTAGTACCGAAAATCGTTTCAATGATATCTATCTGATTTTTTATACCCAAAACCCTTCCAATGTTGAATTTAAATCATTTTCTACAACCCCGAAATAACTTTCCTCAACATTAACAAATAAAACGGCTGCTTTTGTACATTCATTTCCGATGAATATGACATCATCCGACTATTTATCGCTTCCACTAATCCAACCTTTCAGAGCAGAAAATTCTGATGCAAAGTGATAATAATTTTTCCCACGCCCTCCCAAAAACTCACAACCTTGCATGAAGCAACGTATAACAGCGGTAATGATTCATGTGTAGGTGTGCTCGTTTGTGTTTTCCTGATAATGTCAGTTTAATAATCTGATTTGCTTTGTTACTCTTATCATTATTTTTTAATATCACTTTTTTGATGCACTGCCACACTGCTTGGAAATGTCTTTTAATTCTCTTTCTACAAATGTTGAGTAATGCTTGACTTGAAACTGAATTTGACATACCAAAAACTCATATTTTCTCCCAAAATCGTTTAGTAGTCCATCATTTTGTTTTCCGTCATCAAATTGACACAATCAACATAATAAATTTGAGGCATTTTTTTTCAAAAAATAGAAAATAGTATTCCTGTTTGTATTTCGCATTCAATAATTAGCAATATTTTCACTTCTAACTAGAAGTTTTTTTTGCATTTGGCCTACAGTTTTTATCGCATTGGCCAACTTGTTTAAACATTAAAAGCATCCGAAAACGAAGTTAGAAAAAGTACTTATAGACAACCATGAGTATACTGAAAATATTGTTCTCTTTTTATTTTCTTGGAATTTCAGCTAAATTGGCGATCTCTGAAAATGCGATGGAATACTTTGTTTACTCACAAATACAAAGTTACGAGTTCTGGGTTAAGAAGCATGGACTGGATCTTTCTCCTCTTGTCCCTGAATTCACAGATTCATTTAAAAATAAGGTCAGGACCGTTTCAAATATGCTTAGCGTTTCACCTGCTCTCTCCAGTTCCATCTATTTTTCTTCCATTTAGACCAATATTTCAACAACTTGTCACCTGGTAGAAAAAGTATCAAAGCTAAGACCGTTTCTACCAGAATCTTACAAAATTTCTGACCTGTCAAATGAAAGGATCAGCATTCGTAACATAAAGCCTGCATCCTTCTTAACGCAGTTAACTGGAGAGGTGTCAGAGCAAGAAAGGGAGGAATTTAAAGCAGAAGAACCGCAAAACGAGGGAAATAGCGTTAGTGAATTTCGTGAAATTACTGCAGAGTCCAATTCGTTATCGTTATCGTCTCATAAGCAGCAAGAAGAAGAGCCAAACGAAAAGGTGCAAAAACGGATGGTCCAATCTGTCCTGAGGTTCCAGAGATTTTGAACAGTGACATAAATTTAATGCGTTCATCATGCGCCAGAAAAATAGTTGGTGAGGTTTGTGAAGTTAGGTGCCACCCCAATTATATTGCAAGTCACCCTGTGTTCACATGTAGATTGAGCATTAAAGGGAGTCCAGAATGGGACACAAATGGAGCGGAGTGTATTGCGATTTGCAGGGATCCTCCAACACTTGACAATGGCAACAACGAAAGAATGGGAACATGTAAAGAAAAAAAGTTTAATGAAACATGCCGAATTTCATGCAACAAGCATCATGATTTGGTGGGGACTGTCACTGAGGTTGAATGCAAGCAATCAGAGCCACAAGAAAAAGCCGACCGGGTTGTGCCTCAAGATATGGTTTGTCTAGACGACAATGAGCAGCCTGTTGACTGGGCAATCAGATTAAAGCTGCCTTGTCCACACAAAGATTGCGTTGGAGAATTCGTCACAATTACAAGTACTACATTACATTGGGCCTACAGACAAGGTTTTGTTAAACCAAATGGACCACCAGGATTAAGTAGGATGTTACGTAATTTAGACCCAAATGTTAAAGCCGGTGTCAGTTATGCAATGTATAATAATCAGCCACCAGTAGGTTGTGAAGATAGTAAAAAAGGTCACGTGAAAGGCGTCATAGCCAAAGCAGGAAAACATGGGTTTATTTTGAGTCACACCTTGCCGTTTTTTCCTCCAAAACCTTACTCTGATGAAAATACGGACTGGAGTCACAAAAATGGCCAACTTTTTTTATGCATTTCAATTAATGGGGAAAAAGATTGGGCTAAAACGGTAGATTATGTCAAGTCATTAAGACCTATTTTTTACGCAGTAAATAATTGGAATGATGATTTGTCTGCTGATAGTGGAAGGGATGATAACGTCATTGAGAATGAATCTTCAGTGGGGACACAGTTTGAGTTCTTTACAAAACATTATAAAGAAATCGACATTTACTCGGAGTTGGTTGCTAAAGCATATCCTGGTTCTAAATTTTATGTTTCTTCAACTCTGTATGGTAATGTTAGGAAACTATATACCATGAATAAAAGGTATTGGGAAAATGTTACAGACGTTGCAGAAGTTGTGATAAAAGGATATGCTTCTTATAGCACAAACAAAGATCACTCTAAATGGATGGTTAGTACGAATAAAAATCCGTATAATGTGTTTTGCTTTTCGGATTTAAATAGAACAAATACCCAAATGAAGAGACCGGGTGGTGCTATATGTTTGAAAGATAAAAAAGTCGCGCAGTTCTTTCGAAAAATGGTAAAGAAAATATTTTGGTCAGAAGAAACAAGAAAATTATACGAGAAAGAGGAATAGATTACATTTGAATTTTAAGTTGCTTTTTACCAACTTTAAAAGTGTAATATCTTGATTTGTCTAGCTTAGCATGTAAATTGTGTGATTTTTGCAATAGAAAATAAAATAACTACAAAATAGCTCAGAAGGAAATATTTATTTAAGATTTATTTTTGTTCATGCACGCATTTACAAGCATACATGCTTTGAAATTAGAAAAACTTTGGTCATATTGATTCTTTTACATTTAGGCACCATTTCAACGTCATGAAATGTACATAATAATATTTGATATGCCGTTACTCATGTGTATTTACGTCTATTGTTGTTTACCAGTGTTCCGTAAACGCTCTTGGCTGATTCCTTGACTTCTGACAAATCCATTTGTTCTACCAGTTTCAAAGCAACACTCCTTTGGGGTGTCCGGTCATTTGCCGGAGTCGTTTTTTGCCGGAATGAGTTTTTACAAAAGAGAAATTATAGAACAAAGATCTCTTCTGGACGATATTTGCACATGTAGTCTTATGTTCAAACACCGTGCTTTCATATCTCTTCTAAACTTTTTAAATCAGAAATTGTGGTAACCATTTTTATCAAAGAAAGAAAGCTTATAAATAAAACGTGTAACACTAATAAAATCCTACAGTTTGTTGGGCTTTATTGTAATGGATTTTATTAGTACGGGATGTATATTTCCTTCGGTTTATTTATTACTTCTTCCTAAATATTGGAGTAAGTTTAAGCTCAAGTCCTTTGGGAGGAATTCGTCGCAATCCGGAAGGCGCACTTTGTAAAGGTATTCGCGTCTTTGAGGTAGGCTCAATAATGAAACTGTGCACCATGCGTGCAAGGCCTGCCTTTACGCCAATTTGTGCAAAACGCATGCCTCTGTTTGAAAGAGAAAAAATATTTGATATGCATAAATCTTATTTTTATTTATTTTTTATTTTAATAATTTTATTACATGCAATCCGCTTTTTTCATCCCTGTAGTCTTTTACGCAAACTCTCTCCAATATGCCAACTGCAGGGAACTTGCGAAAAACCTCTAAAAAAAGTAAATACACAAAATTTGAATTTCATTGCTACAAAAAATAAGTAAATTTTTCTCCCCAGTTGTTTTAACTCACCACACGTGACCATATCTAAGTAGACAAGTTTTCCTACATCATCATAGTCCAAAGTTCCATCTGATTTAATGACCTGGCCAATTCATAATAGGAATTTCCTGTATCCATTTATTTTTACACGACTTATGTGAAAGTGTCCTTGACATGCACTTGTGGTGAATGAGTTTAATAGAAGAATTATCCTCCCCAACCAATGAGAGTCGTGCCTTTCATATAAGATTCAAGTTGCAGGATGTTCATACGAACAAATCGTTGCCATTCTCATGAACCTAAAAATTTCATGACACATTTCAAATACTGCTAATATATAAAATATTGCACCCATACCATACGTATAATACAAGAAAAATACTATAATCCTTTATTTTAGTATTATTTCAACAGTAATTTTTGAATTCCTCCTAAATTTTCAAGGCTTCCGTATTCGGGTTTGAAAATCTAGAATGCGTCAACAAAGTGAGAAAAAGGTCAAAATCTTAAGCAACATATTTAGATCCATGTCCTAGATAAAAAAGCTGAAGAATAATTGTTAAGCCCGTTTGAAGTTATTTAAAAATTGTCTTTAAATGTAAATATTTTACTAGAGAAAGGGTAAAAAGTTTACAAAACACAAGAAAGTGATTTCAAAAAGTGGCTTTTTTCAGATGCATGAATTTAGCACAATGGTTTAAACTTTATGCATAGTCACGATGTCATGTTTTCAATATTTTAAGCAGCCAAATTATTAAGCATATAAGTTTTTAAACTACAATATTCGATTATTGAATCTAACATTATTTTATCTCATAAAATTTCTCTCGTTCAATTTACACCTTGTACACCGTCATACTACATTTTATACACTAGTGGTCGAAATTCGCAGGTGGTATTTAGTTTTTGTTCGACTTTGTCTTTTTCTCGCGAAAGTTTATTTGTCTTCTCAAAAATACAGTTTTGGTTGGGGTGAAGCAGTGGAGGGCACTTTTTTCCGTTTTTTCAACTAAAAAAATATATTGCCCTAAATCTACTCAAAATAATTTTTCTGCGTGTTTCTAGACACATTTATTTTTTTCAAAACATTCGAAATTTTTATGGCGGTAAATTTTTGTTTTCAAAATTTTGGCAGCAGTTTTGGGTGCACGTTGACTTGCACCCAACTGGAAGTCCTGTGAAACAAGAGTGGATTTCATACATGCAAAAACTGGTAAAACGAGGTAAGCTTGATTTCTCAGCGTGCAAGTTTCATGTTCTATTATTATTGACAGAATCAAATGTTAATTTTTTGCAGAGAAAAGGCGAGAGAAAGCTAAACCAGCACCTCACTTGGTTTTACACAAAGCCCTGATGGCAGAGCATCAAACATTCTGTTCACATTGCAAAGCTCCAGAGTTCAGAATGTACTTTCCGCCAGATGATATTCAAGCCGAAAATGAGCAAATTAAAGACCTCGAATCTTTGGATATTCACAACATGAGAGACAGGTATCCAACTGCAAAAGCTTTGGATGATTTGGAGGTGTTTCGAACAGTTAATGCTATTAACGAAAGAAGTTTACAACGTGTAAGAGCCGATTTGGCTAACGTACCAGC
>JAANSP010004285.1:0-10343 GCA_036850745.1 Homidia socia
ACTGTACAATTTTTTTTATACTTTTTGCTGTGAGAAAATGAATTTTTTATGATTGAAAATTTGAAAATATACAATTTTTGCAAAAAAAGAAATTATTTATAAGAGAAAAATGTGATAACTTTTGCAAAAAATATTATTATTATTTTGTAATTTCATATTGAAAGAAAAAAGTCACCACAACCAGTAAATAATAAATGATGAAATAGAATGTGAATTTGTGGAATTGAAAAAATCAAGTTTTGTTTTTGATGAATGATTATTATTAATTAATAATAACTCACGGTAGCAGGCAACCAACCACAGGCAGCAGAGAGATATACATTTTCAGCAGGCGGATGCGCGACGGCGATACTTTCTCTTGAGAGAGTGATTAATGTAATAATAATAATAAAAGTAGAGAGTTTCTATATTGTTTCTATTGTTTAGAGTACATACACAACATTGTACAAATTAATGGCATAATACATAATAATAAAATTTTGGCATAACATGGCATGGCATAAATGATAATGATAATATTTTGTATTTTCAAAAAATAGACACAAGACAGGGAAAGCGTTAGTTTGATTGAAGTATAAAATATATATGAAGGTAAAAATGTTTTTTCTTGTACTTGTTTTAATTATTATAGTTGTGATTTCCTACAGACAGACAGAGAGACAGACAGCATCACGGATTGATTTGGTCCACTTGTGTTCACAGCGGATGGATAAAATTATGTGATTTGTGTAGACTGGCGCTTTAAAATGGTTTGCACATTTCATCATGGCTAGTTTTAAAATTTTATGAAGAAGAGAAATGGAGGGATTTGGAAGCTTGTGGAAAGCAAAAGAGCTATTTTTCTGTAACTGTGTGTAATTTCAGCTTGTTAGTAAATTTTTAAGTAGTGAATCAGGAAAACTTCAAACTGAATATTATATGGAACAAACGGCAACAAAAAACCGATGGGACGTTCACTTTTCTAAGCAATTAAAAGTTGTTAAAAATACCTTGAAATTATCACATGGAAAGGTATACATGAATGGGCTATTTTATTTTGCCACAACTTGCCAAAAGGTTTTCATACAAAAGTACTAAAACGGACTGCATGATAGCAAACCAGTTTCTATAGACTGTGTTTTCTCAAATAACTATACGCACAGATCGACATCCTAGTCGGTTTTTTTGGGTAGTGCGGATGTTAGTTATAATTAATACAGTATTGTCGTCAGTTTTTTATGAATATTTAAAGGAAATAAAACAAAAGACAAGATGGATGGCTGTGGTTGTGTGTTTACGCATGTGATAAAAACTGTCATTTCATATGTGTGCTTTTATATTGAAAACATTAAGCAATATATTTTGTTCGCCACAACAGACATTTGTCGTCGTTCTAATTAATTCCAGTGATCCAAGAAATTCCATTAAGAAAATCCAAGCATGAGCGACACGAAATTGTGTTTTTGTTTACTTCTCTTCACTCTCTCTCACACACAGAGATTCTTCTACCCACTCTTTCCCCAATCTCTCTCTCTCTCTGGTTGGATGAGTTATTATTGCTGTTATTATTTCTACAGGATTCATCAGAGATAGGAAGAAGGTGGCTTTGTGAAAAAGGAAATTATTATCTCTGTAGGGAAGCAGGTCGTTATGCAGCGCTGCATACTTCACAAAGTTAATATTACTTCCATTATTATTACCGTATATTCTTGTTCGGTTAATGAAGGTTACTAGTTCTATTAAGAACTGAGAGNAATGTGTGCTTGCTCGTGTGAGTGTGTTCCAGAAAATGACAGGCACAACCTGTTGTGGTTTCATCATGATGACAGGATTACCATCACAAACAAGAAGAAACGCAACTCGAGCATTCCAATATTAAATTTTCCATTATCCATGATATCGGATAAGACAAAATTATAAGGAACAAAAAAGGGACAATGGATTGTAATATCATAACCTCAGCAATGTAATATATACGACCAAAATATTCTCTGGTTTCTACAAATTTACTCTTTACAGCAATAATAGCAAAACAAACACCAGAGCTATGATGATGATACACTCTGTCAGTTGAGTCCCATAAAGACACCATTGATTATTGGGCGCAACTTTAGAACAGAGAAGAATGAGGAAGGCAATGAACAAACATTATTATTAATACTACGTGATGATGAATAATGTATACATAACTACTGCTATTATTAGTACATTTGGGCAGAGTGCATGCATCATGTTGGGTAGACGTGTTGAAAAAATATGTCACAAAAGTAGATGGCGTAAAAAATGAGTATAGTATACAGGAAAAAAACATTATCCCAGAAGGAAAATATATTTTCGGCAGATGTGTTTCTCTGTGTGCGAGTGAAGACAAGCCGTTTTTTACAATCAAATCATCCATTCTTCTCCCTATCATCATCACAAAATCACATCACATATCTCTAAGATTAGTAAATGCGTAAACACACAATATATGGGTACGTAATTCTAAACTCACAGCTACGTTCATTAATTTTAAGTGTCTGGTTTGCTGTATACATAGTCCGGTATGTAGCTATTTACCAAATAATAATAAGAATAATAAACGAACAACAGGATGTTTTCAATTAAAATTAAGCTCAACTTTTCACGACAGCCAACTAATCTACTGTTGTGTGCTTTGGAATGTATGTAGTACGCAGGAGGTAATTTTAAAAGAAACTCCGCTGTCTGTTAACCATTTTACTTGTTAATATGTTTGTTGTCTATTTAAATGAAGCGTTAACGTAAATGTAGTAAGATTTTACACGGCGATTTTGATAATGGCTAGTTAGATGGAGGTTTGCCTTGTGTCAATGTGAAAATGTGGTAATATTGGCATGAATGAAAAAGGTAGTAGTCTGCTGTGTAGATTACATAGAAATAGATATAAACGTATGTAGGTGGTTTATGTAAAAGCACGGTTTTTTTTGCAAAAGGACGAATGGGTTTTTCTCCATTTTCTCTTCTTACCACGACCAACTTCAACAGCAGGACAGTGCATCTCCAGGAAGGTTGCGGTTGTGTAAAGTTTTTTTTCCTTGTTAGCAAGTAGCGTCGGCAGTACAACAGAGGCAGCATTGAGTTGGATTAGATTTTGTGAGGTAGCAGTTTAGTGAAATAATGGGCAGTTGTAGTAACAATAATAATCAGCAGCGTGATATTAACATTTGTTTCTTCATTATATCCCATTTTGGATGTAGCAATATGCTTTGTATTTAGCAGGATCAAAACTAAAAAGAGTTCATTTACCACCCAGATAGATAGATAAAATAGTCCAAAATTACTGTGTTTGTAGACACGTTATTAATTATTACCAACCAGCAAATACAATAGGACTTAAAAGCTGAAATAATTAATTCCAAGAATTTGTTTTCTTCTGTCAATAAGAAAATGCGGCTACAGTACTTTTTTTCCAAACCAGCATAAAAGGGAAAATGTAAAAAATAGTTGCTTTCAGCTAAATAAAAGAAAAAGGACTTTTTTACAAACACGTTGTTTTTTCAAAATGTTTCTCCACAGAGTACAGAAGTATCAAGAGTTTATATAGGCTTTTGCAAATAATGGCTTGCGGCGTACAACAAATAACTTGCGACAAAAGTTGTACAGTTAAATCTAGCACTATAGAAAGTATCCGACGCGCTGCAAAAAAATCATACATTAGTGAGATATTTATTTTAATAATAAGAAGACAGAAAAAGACAAGTTTGTTGATGAGACTTGATTGATTGAGCGGATGCTATGCAGAAATACAATATTTGTATTTTATATGATGGCGACTGCGGCGGCGAGCGGGCAGCGGCAACAGCGATGACGCGTTGGCAAAAAAATATTGTTATTTCAGTTCCACAAGTACAGAGTTTGAAGTAAATTGTAAAACACAAGAGAACAGGAATAATACAACAGAGCATGTTTATAGTAATAATAATGGACATTCAAGTAGTAGTAGTAGTAGTTGATGCCGAATTTCAATGAATTTTTTCATTGATTTGCAAAGTGAATACAAGTACAGTATATATATGCATACAGTACACAGCAGCAGCAGCGATGCAGTACTTTCAACAATTAACAGACTAATAATAATGCAGTAATGCGTCATTTTTACGGCGGCAGAGTATATTATTGTGGTATTATTAATGTACAGAGTTATACAATAGCGGATCTACAAAATTTGTCTTTTTTCAATTTTCAATGTGGTTTTGTGTGCAAAAAAATAAATAATAAGAAAGGGAAGAAATTTTTTGTTGATGCAAAAAGGTGTTAATGCAAAATAAAAGAATGGACTATGTGTAAAAATGCAACGTTTTAAAATAAATCTTGTTCTGCTTTATTTTACAAAAAATAAATTGCAAATAAAATTAACTGTTTAATTAAAATAGGCTCTAAAATATAAGTAAAGGAAGAAAATCATTGAAAAGTTTTATATGCCAGAACCCAATTAAACCAAGCCAAAATGAGGTTGACCGTTGGATTTACAGTGCGCAAAACAAATTGAGGCAGGAGAGCAATATAAGAACATTCTGTGTGAGTGTACTTATGAATGGAAGGGAAGGCATCAAGGAATTTTGGTTACATTGTAAGTAGGCAGTGATGGTAGTAGTATAGTAGTACTTTTGCGTTGCTTTCTTGCGTTTTTTTGCTTCCATTATGGCACCGGCTGTTTTTCTCTAGATGCAAGCGTACGTACTTTCTCCAAAATAAGACAACAGTGGTTTTGCTTTCACCATGCAAAGTTGTTACAAAGATAATGCTGAAAGTGTAGTAGTAAGTTATAGCGCACGGCCGTGTACGCTTGTTATATGGTAGCGGGGTAAGATGGAATTTAATTACACAGTGTGTCCAATAGTCTTAAGCAAATCGTGTAAAATGCATAACAATAATAACAATATATAAAGTCGTCAATAATAATGCAATGCTGCTGGTAATCAGAAAATAAAATCCAAGGAAAACACCAAGTTTTTTTGCTGGGGGTATAAGGTTATAAAAATAAAGAATGCGAGTTTTGAGGTAAGTGCAAAAATGCAATTAACTGAAAAAAATATGCAGCTTCAACCAAAGAGATGCAAATAAAAAATGAATTAACACAAGTCAGCGGAATAAGAAAATTAACTAAATTTTGATTGCAAAATGCGGTAAATTATATGGCATGTGGCATATATAATGGCGTGTGAGTAGGTTGTTTGTTTTTTTTGAAAATTATTATGAGCTGCGCTGCTGTAATAATAAGATACACTTGACAGCAAAGACGGATATATTTTTAAAAGAGGATTAGGCCTTCAATCAGCATTTTCAATTCTATATTATTTATCATATTAATAATAATAATAAAATCACCAACAAATTCTTTTCAATAATTACAATATTAATCATTAATAACAGAGTTCTATGATTATTTCTAATAAGAATAGTAATTATAAAGCGCAAAAAGTCTGCAACTATGCCGAGTCAAATTTGTAATTCTATGAATAGAAAATAGTATACAAGTTAGGCCAACATATGCCTAACACTAAAAAACAGACAATGATATTACATATTTTTTTGAAAATAATAATGTGTGTGTAACATGAATGAATACAGTAGTTGTTTTAAATTTTTTGTCTTGCCAGCAGGTTATTTTCTGCGTGTAAAAATAAACTCAACAAAAGATAGCATCAAGAGAGTATAAGACCAAATGAAGAAAGAAACTTAACATTAATAACAAAATGAAAATAAGAAACACAACAATATCTGTAGGATAAAAGTTTACGCTTTAGATATTATTGTAATAAATGTAAAATATAATCATTATTACACAATATTTTTTTGCTGTAGCAGAATAATGTATTGTTGTATAGCAATTTTTAATGTACGTTTTTCAAAAAACTCCACCTAAACAATTTAGCCCTATTTATGTATATATATATAATAGTCTGTACAAACCCAGTATTTTTAAATTACATAGTATTAACAGTAACCTGTAGAGCCTAAAATATTTATATAACAAAGTTAACTTTTAATGGCTTGTTTGTTGAATGACTTGATCAATTTATGTGGACACGTGATAACAACAATAAGAAGAATGAATACTTACAAAAACATAAAACTCATCTTGTTTTTAAACAAAAAAGACTGTGCCACCGGAGACAACAAAAAAGAGTAAAGGTAATCAGCCTCGCGTCATGATAAAAATTAACTAGCGTCAGTTAACAAAAAAGTCTAAAACAATAATGATTAGCACATTTTTTTGCTTTTCACTAAAATGGCTTTCCTAACATTCAGGAGAATCCCGATTATTTTTAGGAATGATACAAAAAAAGAAAAAGAAAAAAATGACAATAAAATTGATTAGCAAAGCCTCTATATACTATTTACATTCCTAATATAATATGTTGTTCTAATGGAACCATTAACTGTTGTAAAGTTGCATCTAATTTTTAGTACATACAATATCTGTTCAAGCAAAAAATTTAACTAATTTCTGTTCAAATGTTTTTTGTTCTAAACGTAAGACTAAGTAAATATGTATCTATTCCTTTTAAAATAATGCCTATCTATACTCAATATAGAACTAATCGTAAGTTGGGTTTATTTTAATTTTCCTATATAATAATATATTATGTTCTAGATATACAGTTAAACATTTATAGTTGTTGTATTATTTTTTTACATACATGCATACAAAACTCAATTTTTTTCTTTTCAGAAACTCTACAGGAATAAAACCTTGCGACTAACAAACTCATTAAAATCATTCTGTTTACGCGATAAACTCTCTACAAAAGAATTAAAAGATTTAGTCATGATAAGAATATATAGGTATATATATGTAATTTTACTGCATATTACTGTAATATCTTGATAATAATCTTGATTATAGTTTTTACTTAACGGTAGCACTAACAATAATAATCCCAGCTTGATTAACTTTTTAATAACTTATAACACATTCAGACTCTAAAACTTTGAATCGAACGTTTCATTTGAATGAAACAACTTTCTCCGTCGTCATCATTTCCTTGTATGTATTTTATGAAATTTATTTATTTTCTAAAGATACTTTTTGTATTGACTACCTACCTATTATATAGAATGAATGAGTGTGTATTTTTTATGATTATTTCACGATAGTATAATTCATATATATAGATTTATCATCTCTGTCTAGGTATTTTCAAAAGTGTCTACATAAATATATATAGATAATTTAATTCTCATCTGTTGCTCAGTTCATTTATCCTACGCATTATGTTTTATTTATATATTGTTGTTGGTTTAAACCCGGAAAGTTAAAAAAACTGCCTAGCTCAAATTAGTATACAAGCAATCATCGCATTAAAAAGGCAAATGAAAGTTTATCATTATTTTTTGCATAGACAGCTCAAGTTTCCTTGTCTTGAAATCTTGGTAGTATAAAGTTCTACACAAGCAGGTCAATCAGTTTCAAAAGGAGAAAAGAGGACCGATGATGATTGCACACTTTGAGTTACACAAGTTTTCACCTGTACATTGAAAGTCTTGTTGTTGTCCTTCGTTCGTACTACTCACTAATTACTACAATTACACTAGCTCAATACAATACAATATATATTTATATGCCTATGATTTTGCTGTTTCAAAAAGCAACAACAACAACATATTATTTTATTTTATTTTTTCATTCTCTCATATTTTCTTTTTATTTAACTAACCATGCTAAAATTCCTACGATATACAGTACCTACCTACCTACCTATCTATTGTATATTTTCCTAACCACTACATTTCATCAGCAAATAACTAGTTGTTCTACACAGCACTACGTTCTGCTAATAATGTCTATATACATATATGTAAGTATATCCATACAGCAAAATGTCGTCGTGATGTTATATATAGTTTTAATTGTTTACTGTGCAAGCAAGATAAATTTGACTGATGATGTTGATACAAATGTCAAATGCCACTTCTGTAGACATGTTCTACAGACTATTTTTTTGTTACTATTATACTTGGTGAAAGGCATCATAGCAATCTACAAATTACAATTGTGTTTAACTTGCAAAAGTTCAAAAGTATGTGAGGATAATTATTAAAAACGAGGCGGCGGCATATGGGAAAATGTGTCTGCTCTCGTTAATAATGACTGTATTTATCTTTATATTATTGTAGCATTTTTTATAGTCCAGTTTATATAGGAAGCAAAATGATAAAAAATGTAAATAGCATTAGCAAGTTTTGTTATTTTTTATATTTTAACTTTTCATCAGTGTATAATAATAGCTTTTCATTTCACATTTAGTATTTTTTAGTATAACCTGTCACCCTGAGAAGAAGCCTGTCAAACTATTTATATGTACCTTTTAAAATCATTTTTGTATGATTATAGTAATGGTTCAAAGATCTAGTAGTCTGAATTTTATAGGTTTTTTTAGTTAACACTTAAGCAGGTCTCATTCTTTTTACCCCCTGACCAGGTATAGCCCCATTGCCTGCTGCAGCAGCGGCAGCGGCCGCAGCCGCAGCTGGATTAAAAAGTTGCTGGGAAGCCATAGTCTGGGCAGCACCTGCGTTAGGTACGGGCCCCCTTGCAGCGGCTAACTGCCCACTGGCATAAGCTGCTAATAGCGCTTGTTGATTTTGCGCTTGTTGGTAGGGAAGGGATGCAGCGGCAGCTCCACCCGGACCACCAAACTGAACCCCAAATGGATTAAAAGCAGCGGCAGCAGCAGCGTTAGCAGCGGCTGAATTGCCAGCGTTGGCGCCTTGCATGCCAGCGAGTGCATTAGGATTTAACTGTGCAGCCCCCAATTAATTAAAAGCAGCGGCAGCAGCAGCGTTAGCAGCGGCTGAATTGCCAGCGTTGGCGCCTTGCATGCCAGCGAGTGCATTAGGATTTAACTGTGCAGCCCCCAATGGTGCTCCAGCATTGTTTTGCTGTTGTTGTTGTTGAGCCAACATGGAGGCTCTTTGCGCTGCCGCGATTTGTGGCAGACTCGCAGCCAGTAATGGATTCATGGCTGCGGCGGCTGCGAATGGATTCAAACCAGCCTGCGCGTTCATGTTTAAATTGTTCATGTTATTCTGATTGCCTGCCTGATTTCCGGCCGCTGCAGCCATTTGCTGCATGGCAAGTGCAGGGTTTTGAAACGCAGCTGGATTCGCAAGTGCAGCCGCAGCCATAGCCTGATACTGGTTCAGCAGTTGTTGTTGTTGTGATTGCTGTTGTTGTTGAAGAGTGGCAGCAGCGGGATGACCTTGTAGTTGGCCTCCAGCACCAGCCCCTTGATATCCATGTGCAGATGAAACTGGAACCGCGGCAGAGCCACCACCCTGAGGTGTAGCAGCGTTTTTATTAGCTTGCAATGCAACTCCAGTGTAGTTAATTGCTGCCAGTGCATTATGGTAACTCTGAGCGGCGGCCATGTAAGCAGCGTTGTTCTGACTTGCCATCACACTCGCCTGAGACACCGCAATCTGATTCGAATTCGCAGCTCGCATCCTCTTGGCCGCAGACTCTACCTTCCCGTCCTCGTCCACGTCATTGTTGGATGAAGTTCCCCCTAAATTATTTCCATCAACCACGTTACTGTACGTCTGTAGTGCTGTCACTAGTCTCAATTTTCACATTAACTGGCTTCTTATTTAGCCCGGAGTCATGAGTATCCAGCGTACCGTTAGAGAGTCCTTGTCCACCACCTCCGGCTCCTGAGGTGGAATGATCCGAGGCTGACCCAGAGTTTGACCCTACGACTCCATGATTCGAGCCAGCGGATGAACTCGTTACCACACCCCCAGTGCTGTTCGCAATGCTAGTCGCTGTGAAAATAAGTCGTGTGAAAACTACACTAGTAAGGCATTCGGCAATAAGCAGTAAACAAAGTAAAGAGACGAAGAAGAGAAGAAATCAAAGAGAAACAACACTTTCACGAGTTTTTACATTTAACTAAAATATAATTGTTATTAGTAGCCTTTTTTCTCAGCACGGCTTCTTTCCAATTTCCCTTCTACTACAACAAGAGTAATAATAACAAGCTCTATTGGAAAGACAAGTACAACAACAATAACAATAAATTAAATAAATAAATAGTTTTCGCCTTGCTTTTCTACCAAGTCAGCCTACTTATCGTAATAATAATAATAATGGCAGTTTCAAAAATCAAGTCATCTCAATTAAAAGTATTGTTTAAAAGAGGAAGAGAGAAAGGGAGTTTTGGTTCGTTTGTACAGTATGGTACAACGACTTACAAGTATATAGCATGAGAAAACGAAAGAAAAAAACCACGATAATCATATAAATTATTGATTGTATTGCTAAATTCGGTTAACAACACTATCTATACGTTTACATGCAAGCAAAAAATATCTATTTTTTTGGCGTCGTTTGCTTAAAA
>JAANSP010004287.1:0-10342 GCA_036850745.1 Homidia socia
GCATTTTTTCCCTACAATAACAGCTCATCGTGAAACGAGCTATTGAACTAGTTGTTATCTTCATTACAAATACCAACCATTCTGTACACTTGTAACAAACCTTAAACATAATTGCGATTTCACACCTAAGTAAGAGTCAATGTGATTTATAAAGTAAACTTCTTAGAAACGTAAAAATCGCTCATATGCAATTGCAATAAATAGTTTTTTTCGTTAACGTTTCATTATACGCGAACCCATGTCCAAAATGTAATTTTGTATTTTTCTGCAAATTTTCTTACAAAATCAGTATTTTGCATACTTTGAAATAAGGTACAAGAAAAATAAATGACAAAACTTTTCTTACGTTTTTTAAAGTTTATTTACTATCATCAAGACTTGAATACATCTTCTTTTTCACTCTCTAGTACTCCATTACTACATAAACTATATACTTTGTGGTGGTACTGCTGCTGCTGCCAATCTAATCTAGAAACCATAACAATGTCAGATAATAATAAAATCTTCTTTTGCCAAAAGAAATGACTCTACTTTCTTTTTCTCTGAACTCATAAAAGAAAGACAATTGCCTTTACTTCTCTACTTCTCCTGTCAAATCAACTTGATAAATGCACAATAATAACAATAACAATGGTAATAGCCCAATAAGTTTTAAAAAGCGCATAATCAGTATTACATAATAGAACACACAATATGCTGTGTTCACTAAAGTGGTCGCTTTTTTCGGTGACGCTCAACTCAAAAAATAAAGCTTGAGTCTGCTGAATGAATGGACGAAAGAGAGAATTTTTTCGAATGAATGAAATAATTGTAGTTTTATACGAGACGTAATATATATCCCCACCTCCACCATTATTATCATTTCTTCTTTTTTATCTAT
The DNA here is from genome assembly GCA_036850745.1 of Homidia socia. NCBI lineage: Eukaryota > Metazoa > Arthropoda > Collembola > Entomobryomorpha > Entomobryidae > Homidia > Homidia socia. The sequence continues at coordinate 881 of JAANSP010004287.1, forward strand.
ATTGCTTCTATAATATATGCAGGCATTATACTAATAAAAAACAGCTTTTTCGTCAATATATGCTNCATTTCTTCTTTTTTTATCTATATTGCTTCTATAATATATGCAGGCATTATACTAATAAAAAACAGCTTTTTCGTCAATATATGCTCTATGCTTGCATTTCTTTTAAAGTAGACAGGTATTTATATATTTTTTAGATCTTTAGAATAAAATCAAGTGCAATTTTATGTTTGTCTCAAAAGCTTGCTCGTCTTTTTGTGTGTGTGTGTGCGATAATCTTTTTTTATAATAAATTAATGTACTTTTTACTTGGGTGGCTTTTTCATGCCTTTTTTCCTTTCTCTCTCTCTCTCCATCTCCATCATAATAAGATAAGATGATGATGGTGTTTGCAAGAAAGGAAGATTGTGCGCTCTTAATATTCTTTTCATACTTTATTTTACGGTAAAAATTATTTTTAAGTGAGAAGGATAGCCAGAAGCAGAAGCGCATCTTCTCTGGTGGCAGTGTAGTAAGTAGTTATAATAGCAGGAGCAGCAGCAGCAGTAGAGAGCGGTTGGGTGGTTTGATTTTTTTCACTGATGATGATGATGATATGGTGCAAAATGATCTAGGAAGAAAGTAAGTGTGTCTTGTTGCTGTATCTGTTTTCTTATAAAAATAATAATTTAGTTTTTGGCAAAACAGCAATATAGCAGCAGATAAAAAACAAAGTCAGGTACGACAAGAAAAGTTATTATATCATCAGCCTCAGTATCAGTATTGATGCTGGCTGGTTGATCTCCATCGCTTTGGTCGTGGTCGGTCGTCATTTTTAATTTTATTTTTGCTTAATAATCTCCGACGCTGAACCTCAAGTCTCAAGTCAAGCAGTCGATAGAATTGAATAATACTCCTATAAAGAAGCGAAAAAATATATATATCTTCATGGTAGTCATTGTTTTTGTATTGTGTGTGTGGCTTTTTGGCCTGCTGATGCTGATGTGCATATTTATTTTCAATTTTTAAAAAATTATGGTCATAAAATTTTATGTAGTTGCCGGATCACATTCTCTCATCTCGCTCGGTTTCGGCAGAGTATAGTTGGTTGTTGTTGTGTGTGGTGTTGGAAAATTTCTTGTGGGGTTGGTTGATAATATTTTTTGGTAAAACAACGCACACGCTGATGATGAACTAAACCATATGTACCTAGTGAAATTGCAGGAAAAATGGATGCATGTTGCACATTATGGTAGCTTCGTCATCTGAATATCACGTCACATTTATTAGCACTGCTCTCCGGACATGATTCACTGTACTGTGATGATATGACTGTCAAAATAGCAATTATTTCGCAAGATAGACGAGGTCAACGAAAAATTCAACTGTTGACCAATACGAAAGAAAACAGAACAATCGTTTTAAAAATTGGAAATTGTTTACAGATAATATTAAATGTATTCCTAGATTGACCACCATATCATCTATTTTTTTCCGCGGAGCGCGACACTGTGTAAAAATTTGTAAATACTGTTAAAGCTAAACAATGTATTTTTACATGTATTTTTGTTTACCGACAAAGGTATTATTATTTAATTACTTAAATTAAAGGCAAGTTTAAAAGAAATGTATAAACGTAATTAACTGCAATGGTTAGAATATTAATGAAGTTCTCTCAACATTTTTTTAACATTAAAACATTTCTCTGGTGAAGAAAACTATGCAACATTGCATATTATTTAGATATTTCAAGAAACCATTAAAAGTAATATGGAAGAAGAAAAGACAAAGATGCAACAACACAACTCATTTATAAAACAAGACAAGCTTCATCAGCATCATCATCGTTTCGCTGAAATGATGGGAATTTGATTGAGCGCGTGCTCAAAACAAAGTGCCTGTTGTATCCATCAAACATCAAAACATGAAGGAAGAAACGAGAAAAAAATTAATCAGTCATCCATTACATTCTTAATGACGGCTGCAATGGTTGTGCTTTGCGCTTTAAAAATTCAACAAGCCAAAATATACACATACGACGATTATTTGTATGCATGCCTAGTTTACACATTAAAAATATTTTTTGATTTTTGTTTTTCATGAAAATTGGAAAATACCATGTGGTGACGACGACCATGTCGTCGTAGTCGGTCGGACGAGTAAGCTAAAGCAACCTGTCATGCTCTTTTATCTGTATAGTGGAGAAAAAAAACTTTTTGCATTTTTCTGCAATCTTAACTGTTATTGCTTTCACATGTTTTCATTATGTAAAAGGGATTTTGCCAGAATAAAAATTAATTTCTGCTTAATGTTTCATGTCTCACTAAAACCTAGAGCTTGCTTACCATCACACAAGCCTGTTTGACCACTCTTCATTCTCTTTTATTTTTTTTTATTTTTACTTCTTTCCATCGTACAACCAGGCAAACAAAACGATTCAAAATTGTGCCGCAGGTGGAAAAAAGGTATCACACGATTCTGTCTTTCCAACTTTATGGATCTTTAAACTAAAAGTTTGGAAATTATTTCCAAGCATTTATTTTGTATCAGGGTGCCCCTTCAAGAAAAAATTTTCAAGCACTTTATTTTCTTCTTCTTCTTCACTTGTCATCTTTTTTTTCTTGACCCAACCAACTAACGTGAAAATGACTCATTGCGAAAATTAATATTCTTTTCAACAAATTGCATTACATTACAAAAGCATTTTCTTTTCTTTCTTTAAAAATACCTTATTACTGTATTATTATGTAAATTCCCTTGACCAATTAGCATTTTTCACTCTTTTAATCATCCCTCATTTGCTAATATATAACTACTTAGTTGTTTGAGTATGGCTCTCACTTAACTTTTTTTCTCTATAAACTCCGCATAGCACTCCATAATATCACGATGTCGAGTTTCAAAAGCAGTGTTCACTATTAATACCTGTCTTTTCTCCTCATTTTCTTTTTTTCCATCTTGATGGCCAATTTTAATAATGCAAATGGCAAATATTATATATGCCTAATTCAACATGCAAAACCTTTTTTCGCTGTTAAGTATTATTATTGTTGTTGCTGTCTCTTTTTTGTGCACGTACATCAACCATGTATTTTCTCTTTGACACAAAACAATTTTTTTCAACTCGTTTCATTTCATTATATCATCATCATTATTTATTTATGTATGTGTATTTTTTATAATGAGATGATGATAAGATGCTGTATTTATATGTTAACTACATATTATTATAGCTGGTAGAATGGAGTGGCGTGGGCGGTCGGGTCGGTATTTTTTTCTTCTTTAGATTTCTTCTATAGTACAACTTTTTCTCTAGTTGTGGTTGGTTAGCTCATGCTCATATTATACTTGACATTGATCACCATCAATTTTTTTAACTCGTTTCATTTCATTATATCATCATCATTATTTATTTATGTATGCGTATTTTTATAATGAGATGATGATAAGATGCTGTATTTATATGTTAACTACATATTATTATAGCTGGTAGAGTGGAGTGGCGTGGGCGGTCGGGTCGGTATTTTTTTTCTTCTTTAGATTTCTTCTATAGTACAACTTTTTCTCTAGTTGTGGTTGGTTAGCTCATGCTCATATTATACTTGACATTGATCACCATCATTCACTTCACCTCTCTTGAAAAGCCATTTATTCGCTCGTTCATTCATTCATTCATAAAAACGGAAAGACACTGGCGAGAGAAGATGAAGAAGAGAAAAAAAATATTTCACGGGTTTCGTCATCCCCTTCAAACAAACTCTCAAGAAAAAAAAGACAGGACACCTGTGTGCACGCACGCACACCTGCGCAGAAAAAAATTACTACAAGTCAAGTAAAAATCCATGCCATCAGGCAAGCAAGCATGCAAGCGTCCCCTCTGCCTGCCAAAAGCCAACTTTTTTTGTTGTTGTTGTCTTGTGGTCCATTCATGTTTTTCCAATATTAACTTTATCTTTTCTCAAAATAAAGGGCAACATACGTGTAGAATATGCACTCATCGGGTGAGCATTTGTTAAAGTCAAGTGATTAGTTTGTTGGTCGGTCGGTCGGTATCATCCGAGAGAACAATCAAGTTTGCCCCGTGATGATGATGCATTCTCTAAAAGCAATTACAATTACTAGAATATGGCAATTTAATAGTAATAATCAAAAGGGCACACTCACATCTCATCATTGTCGTGGCAAATAATGTTTTCAATTTTTTTGTAATGGGTAGTTTGCTTGGAATTTTTTAGGTAGAAATCATCAGAGAACCCCTTTTTGTACGTTCGGCCTTTTTTTCTACAAAACTACCTATAACTCTACAATATTTTTGCTTGTTAGTTGGTTTAGTTGTTAGTTTGGTGTCCTCTTTTTTGGTTTTGTTGATTTTTAAAAAAATATTTAAATAAAAATTATAGAGCTTCCACCTCCACTTGATGAGCAATTGCAAGAGGAATAGCAATTAGCATTTTTTATATTCTTTTCAAAAAATGTTTCTTGCTCTTTTCCTGTTTAATTTGCAAATTCAAGGAATTGCCGTGTTTTAAGAAAATAAATGTTTTAATGGTAGTTTTGATTCAAGAAAAAAAAGTCAAATGCTTATGATCTCACCTTAGCTGACCGTGTTACCTAAATTAATCATCATCAGAAAGATAAGATGTGATTATTGTGCATTATTCCGTATTCTTGTAAATACAATAAAACTGAAATATCATACATAAATGAATGAGATGGAATGTAAAAAAATGTTGTGGGAGAGCCAATTGAGGTAATTAATGGGCTGTGACTTGAGAGGATGGAATCAGAAACATTTTTGTATGACGATATGTTTTTTGGTGAACCGTAAGGCGGAAACCAGATGTTGAATGAATTAAATAAAGGAATAAATAAATAAAGTTTAATTTGTTTTTTTTGTAATGAATTATGGATTTCACAAATTATAAAAGCATCCATTACTTATGTTTTTCTTTATTTTGTACATTAATTTGATTTATCAAGAGAGAAAGGGTATCATGAATAAATTGTATTTAAGCCCACCAGCAACGAATGACGATATGTTTTGGTGGTGAACCGTAAGGCGGAAACCAGATGTTGAATGAATTAAATAAAGGAATAAATAAATAAAGTTTAATTTGTTTCTTTTTGTAATGAATTATGGATTTCACAAATTATAAAAGCATCCATTACTTATGTTTTTCTTTATTTTGTACATTAATTTGATTTATCAAGAGGGAAAGGGTATCATGAATGAATTGTATTTAAGCCCACCAGCAACGCTGTAATAATATCATAAGTTAAGTAAATTTACTTACATGAAAGACCGGCAGAAGTTTTTAGAAAACGTTTTTTTTTCGCCAATTTGGAAGACAACGTGCTTTCCGGGAAGGACATACATTTTGGTTACTAGTTAGGTTAAAACGCTTATATTTAGCTTTTCCACTGGCAGTTGGAAAGTTTTAACTGAAGATCATTGTCTCCACTACTAATGCGTTGTTTATTTTCACACATACAGCGTACACTGCAATGTGGCAGGTTATTAAATACAAAAATGCAATTATACTTTTGTTGATGGCATCTCTATTACTTTTAAATGGCTGAATAATGATGTGTAAATAATAATCTTTTTGACTGTGAACAAAAAGCGGTAAAGTATTTTATTTTAAAGTTATTCTCTCTATTTTACTTTAATCATTATTTTTTTCCTAATTCTCTTGAGAAGATTCATGGTGTCCCGTGCAAAAATGTATAATGATGATAATGAGAATGATAAGTGTAAATTAATGCAAAAATGCAAAATAATATCCATCAAGAAAGACACTCAGAGAAAAATTAGATAGGTATTTATGTACATATAGTATTGTGTGTGTAGATGTCATCTAGCAAGATTTTTTTTCTTGAGTCGACATTAATAATTTTGAAAACAAGATACACAACGCATATATATTTTTTGTCATTGTAGTGGGGGTGGGAGTTTCTTTCTTTTCTTAAAAGAATAAATAAAGAAAAAAAAGCTGAAAAAAAGAAAAATTACCTTAGAGTAAAGTCGCCAGTGTGACTGAGGTAGATTGAAAGAGAGATGTTGTTTCAAGTAAAATACTTGCCACATATATTTAAATGTTGATATCAAAAATAAATGAATAAATGATGAAAAACTGTTTGTAAGTTGGTCAGATGAATAAAAAGTCGAAGAGAGATTTAAAAGAATGGAGGGTTAGCAAAAAAGCATTTATTTCATTTGTCCTGTTGTCTCCTAAACAAGATACACAAAACACATCTATATTTTTGTCATTGTAGTGGGGGTGGGAGTTTCTTTCTTCTTTTCTTCTTAAAAGAATAAATAAAGAAAAAAAGTTGAAATAAAGAAAAATTACCTTTGAGCAAAGTCGCCAGTGTGACTGAGGTAGATTGAATGAGATATGTTGTTTCAAGAAAAATACTTGGCATACATATTTAAATGTTTATATGAAAAATAAATAAATAAATGATGAAAAACTGTTTATAAGTTGGTCAGGTGAATGAAAAGTCAGAGAGAGATTTAAAAGAATGGAGGGTTAGAAAAAAGCACTTATTTCATTTGTCCTGTTGTCTCCTCTCTGCTTTAATTTTTGCTAAATGGGCAACACACATTTTTTTATTAATTTATTATCTTTTTATTCATTTGGAAGGGGGTGGGTGGAGGAGGAGAAATTTTTGTATGGTAAAGTACACATCTTGGCAGCAGCATTTCAATAATTTAGTGTTCCTATTTACAATTAAAACCTGTCGTTTGCAGTTTTGTTGGTCCTCTTAAACTCGTGTGTCCTTTAAATGATGACTCGGTATTACTTGAATTGATTTTAAATTCCAACTAGACAATTTCTATGAGCATAGGTATTTTTTTATAGATGTCAAATTTGGTAAATCGCTGAATTTTTTTTACTTTAACGTCAATTATAATAAACCTTGACTTGCTCTCTGATAGTTCCCTAAGAGGTAAAGTGTTTTGGAAGCGCAAATTTATTGGCCTCGAGATTTTTTCTACTATTTCATTTGAACTACCATTTGAATAGTATAAATTGCTGAACAAAGTTACTAATTATAAATTTATAAGTACCTATATTTAAAAGAGATTTTAAAATTTTTGATGCACAACTTTTAGTTGAGTTCAAAAAAACAGCGAATTGAAAATAATAAGTTCTTCATGTTTCTTTCGTATGCCTACATGGGATTTTCCATTTGATCTCCGAAACGATTTAAGTAAAACGAAAACCAATTTTGTACAATCGTTTAAAAATCCGAATGCCTAGTACCCTGTGCCAATTTTTAATTTTTTGCAACGCGCTTAAAAACAAAATTCATGCATTTGGTAATAATTTTTATGTCCAATTTCTATAACTCATGACAAAAGCCATGTCATGCCAGGTAAAATGAAACTTTAGATTGTACGCTGCAATAATTGCTGTGCGGTACGGTGCTATATTATGCCATGTATTTATTTACTCACTCAGCAACAAATGAAATTGCCTTACAACACAGCACGCTAATAAATTTAGAATTTTTCATCGTGTTGAATGAAAATGCTAAAAGGTGTAGGTGGTAACAACAACATGACCTCATAATATACAACATTATATTTATGACTACGGCTCCACACTCTGCTGTGCCTGACCATGATGCTATTGCTGAGGATGAGGAAGAAAAAAAGACGTGTATGTAAGAATATTAAAAAAAATAATGCAATATTTATATTTATTTCTTATACCCTCTCGCTTAAAAACTTACACGAAAATCCATAATAATGATTGGAATGAATGATGATACTACCTTTTTTCGTTTTTTGCATGCACATCGTTTCGAGTAAACAAGATGGGAAAAATATGAGCGGTGATGCCTATTTAGCCTTTTTTAAATATGGTCTCATGACACGAACCTGAGTTGCTTTTGTGTGCTTGTGGCTCGTCTTCTGGCCTGGTCCTTCATCATCTCTGCAAATAATTTTCCATCTTTTTTTAAATTTTATTTTATTAGTATGGATATCAATTCATTTTTACAAAAAAATAACAATAATTATGTATGCCAACTGTCATACTCAAAGAACGAGAGGCAAAATAAGCAGATAATATTATTATTAAAAGCTGTAGTAAACCATGCCGTTGGACACAAACAACAAAGTAATATTTTCAGTTTATTGTTAATATGAGAATTAAATGATGTAGTAAAAAAAGTACAAGAGGGCTGATTACACCTGTCAACAACATTTTTCATTTTAGTAGTAAACCATGCCGTTGGACACAAACAACAAAGTAATATTTAGAGTTTATTATTGTTAATATGAGAATTAAATGATGTAGTAAAAAAGTACAAGAGGGGCTGATTACACCTGTCAACAACATTTTTCATTTTTCCCCACAGCAGAAAGTGTTCATTCCGTCCTTTGCATGTAAAATGGCTGCAGTTGCAAATTGGCTGAAAAATGCTGGCTGGCAAAATTCTCTGTGCTTTATTCCATTTTGACAACTTTGTTGTTGCTGCTATACTTGTATTTCTCCCATAAGAGTGCAATCGCGCAAATTAGATAAGCTGCCGGAACTACCATCATCACCGAAATCAAGTCATCCAGAAGCAGAGGGCACCATCCATCATGACCAATTTCACCAATTTTGGGTGTGTCATTGTCAACTGTTGAATTTCTACTCTTCAAGTTGGCTTTCCTCTCAACGTTGGCCATGTACTCAAAGTTCCACCGTTCAAGTAGATGCGAAGCCCTGCCTATTTTCACGTACCAGTTTACTGCTTCGCGATAAACTGACTTTTTTGCTAGCCCCACAGCTAAAATGTTGGACATTTCAGTGGTGTTGGAGATGAGTAAATTTCTAAAATTAGGATTTGCAGGCAACTCTTCCGCTCGTTTGTTTTGAAGTGCATCCTGATAAAATATGCAAGCCGTTCTCTTTTCAGACGCGGCGCTCTGCATGCATGCAGTTAGACTGTCTGGTTCCATTTTCCAATTTTTGGTGATTCCTTGTACATACGGATTATGTGACTTGCTCAACTGCTGCTCCAGTGAGCTTGTATTGAAGGCATGCACAACTATGGAATATTTGGGCTGGAATTCATATAGCTCTTTAAATGTTTTTGGGATTTCCGGGGGTTGTCGAAATGTAAGACCTCCCGCAAGGTTCCCCTTGTAAACATTACCAATAAAGTAGCAAATCATGATCCAGAGTAGTACTAGAATTCGATTGAGCACATGCTCGGGCATGGAACAAGGCTGATCGAGCAACATTTCCAAGAATTTTACGCAAACTCGAGAATTTATGGTTAATCGGAACATTTTGTGGATGACAAAGTGAATTTTGACAGAGAGGAGGAAGGAGAGGAGCGCATATATTAGAAACAGAAATAGCCATAAGGCAATAGGAACTGAGTTTATGAGTGCCACCCAGTTCCGAGCTGTTTCCGGGGTGGCAAAGCAAAATGTGACTTTGGTGATGTACAGCATGTTGGAAAAACTGGCGT
>JAANSP010004288.1:0-10342 GCA_036850745.1 Homidia socia
GTATCAGTAGAATAACTAGAATAACTAACTAAAAATATTGCAAATTCCTTTCCAATATTTATCGCAATTTGCAAATTCTCTTTGCAATGTACCTTTCTGTTGAGATTTACAATCAAATAAATTGAAACTTTGTAAACATCACAACAATAAAATAGAAGAGCGACGCAAAATATGGAAAAACTCTTGTTTGGTTACTTGTACTAGGTAAACTATAAAGTATTTTCTTCTACAGCAACAATTTATTGTTCATTGAAACAATATTATTTGTGTTTATTGAAAAATTGAACGATATTTGAGGATACTTTTTGATAATAACGCGGTTTTATTTGTCAACATTTCGACACCGAGCTGTGTGTCATCATCAGGACAAAAAATTGACCAAAAGTGATTTTTTTGAAAAAACAGCCAGCTAAAAATCACCATTAACGTTGGAACGATTTTTTATTTAACTTATTCGTAACACGACTATCCTTGGTGATCATGTTTTCTCTGTGCGTACTTGTACTTGTATTATTTGTGCTTGTTAAGCCTGTCAGGTACTAATGAGCATGCTGAAGCCTTTGCAGCCTCTTCGAGTATTTCATTAAAGTTAGAAAGAAGTTAATTTTGTAAGAAATAGTAATAATTTTTCTTTATAAAATATAAGACTGTAATATATATTTTATTAACGAAATAAAAGTTTAAAAAGGTTCTTTTAGTGAAAAGAAAGAGTTTATTATCAAACTCCGACGTATAGATTTATTTGTCTTGAACTCGCATCAGAAAAGATTGAAAAATGTGTTACAAAGAAAGGAAAATGAGCAGCTCAAATTGATGCAGCTCTTGAATAAACGCAGCTGTGTTTAGGGAGTTAATTTTTGATGCTGCATAATAGACGCAGCTGCGCTTATTTGAGAATTTACGGTACTATTGTTACAGAATGACAAAGATTATGATGGATGATATGATATGTAATGAGCGAGTGAAAAAATTCTAAAAAATTGTATACCTAAATGAATGGAAACTATTTTCAACAATAAAACAACAACGTAATAAAATATATCGAATTCTCTTTTGGCAGTCTTTTTTTACCCTTAAATTTTACATTTGAGTCGTTGACGTGACTTTTTTTTCTTTTTGATAAATACTATTAAAGACCTCTTAAAATGCACAAACAGTATGAGAACCAAAATCTAGTCAAATTAGTAGGTCACATCTTTCCTATTGTGCAGTGTGTTCATGAGAAAAAATTACCCAAAATTGGATAGAAGTGTACCGAATATATGGGAATAATAATACTCACTACTTTTTTCAATTGAAAACGCATCATGCAATTATATTATAATTTCTTATTGTTGGATTAAGTAATGAAGACGACAATATCAAGCAATTATTATTATTTCATAAGGTCGTTTATTCAGTATATCGGCATTTTAAAAGTAACAACACGCTACCTCTGAAGAAACATACATTTTATGTATAAAGGAAAAAATACAATAAAAATAAAAAGACCAGTGGCCAGTACCTTGGGTGACAGTACCATCGCTGTGGCTCAGTCTGTCTCGTTTCTTTGAACTTTTTGTGGCAGATTTCAATTTCCCTGGGAAAACACAAGATCCCTGCGGCCTGTCATCAAAGATTTTGCATCCATTTTTTGTGCATATTCATGGCAAGTGTAAACAAAAAACAAGCTCTCTAGAATGTAATATTTTTTAAATTTATTTTCTTACAGAAAGTACTAGGTTATTTGGAAAAGGGACTAAAAAAATTTTCTCAGGACTGGGTAGAGTTGGCCATATGTCAATTTTTGATTTTTTTTGAAAATGACATGTCAATTTGTCAAAATGACATTGACAATCGACAAAATGTCAAAAAAAATGTCATCAATTTTTTTAATTAGTAAATGCTTTTCTTAGTTGTATGTAGAGTTGGCCATATGTCAATTTTTGATTTTTTTTGAAAATGACATGTCAATTTGTCAAAATGACATTGACAATCGACAAAATGTCAAAAAAAATGTTATCAAATTCTTTTTGGCAAAAATGGACATTTTTTGGACATATTGACATATAAAAATGACATAAATGACATCTACACTATTACGTTACTATATTACCCCAATATAACCATTGGTCTGGCGCTTCGTTCAGGTTTTTAAGAACAGGTGTAGTGTAGACGTAGAGAGAGCATAGACGCATTTTGTAAAAGCACAAGTAGCACAACAAACAACACAACAAAAAATTTATATAAATTCAGTGATTAAATAGCATCCAGTTTCATTTTTAAATTATACTATTTCTGAAGTAATAAGTTAAGCAACCGTATACGGTAATTACGCAATTGTGTAAGCAACCAGCAGGAGTGCGTCTTGTCACATTTCATGCTTCCATCCATTTACTTAATATAATTCAACTGATTAAAGATTCACTAGAATCCCATTTTCGTTCTATCATTATGGAGTTAAACAAACCACCAGTTCCAGATTTCAAGGTTTTTATCGTGCAAAAAGAGTTTACTGCATTCATATATTTAATATAAATGAGCCTGCTGCTTTTTACATAACAAATACTAATGATTCCTTTCAGAAACAAACATTGGAGTGGGCCGCATCTCTGCCCGGGTCTAAACCATCAGAACGTTTGGAATTCATCAAGGATTTTATTGGAATACTTAACTCAAGTGAAACTGAAAAGACTAACTAAAATGTGCCAAAATACAAAACGACGAGTTTGCAAGGAGGAGAATGATGCAGTTGTGGTAAAGGTAAGAATAGTATGATGCTGTGAAATGTGGGCATAACCAGTTTGTGAGAAGATTCAGCTAGTTAGGATATTCGTTTTTGTAAATTTAGAAATTGAAGATTTCGAAAACAGCAGTGCCAGAACCAGAAGCAGCCACCTCAACACAAGTTGCAGCAAACTCTTCTGGAACTGGCACCTTGCCAGACAAGAAAACTCCATGGTGGGAAGCCTACAAAGAAGAAGATATTGTCGCTTGGGATTCGGAACATGTTACTTGTGAAAAACCTCCAGACAAGAACGCTAAAAAGGCTAACAATGCTAACAATGAAAAAAAGGAATTTGAACAAGTAGCTGCAACAGTGGAAATAATTGACACTCAATTTAAACCTGTACTATCAAGAAAAATTTATCACAAAGAAGGCAGCTTTCAAGTAAATCCTTTCACGAAAATTATCAACGGATTCACTCCAACGACATTCAATAACCCTTCGCTGCCATCATTTCCAGTAGTGCGTGATGAAGTTGATAAAATATTCAGGAAAAAAAACTGATCATCTCTTGTGGAGGTGTGAGCGACTTTTCAGCTTTCAAACTCGAGATGGCAGACTACGATGTCTTTGATTTGCAAAGTCACTGGTATAGACTGAACTTAAATGAAACTGGTCTATTGATTCGGGAGCCACATTCACTTCGATCCATCGCCAAGCATTACTTAAAACAAGATACTCAAACCAAAGTGCACACGGCTAAAGAAGATGCAATTACAACTATGAAACTGTTTGAAATATATAAAACAATTAAACAAGTGGATGACCCTGAGAATGTTGATGACAGATTTAATGTGACAAGGCCGTATGATGAAATAGAAGTGATTCCAAGCGTGTTAAAGCAAATTATCAAAGCCAGGAAGCAGAAATCTCACCCTCGGATGCAGCAAACTCTTCCTAAATAAGTTAAAATCAAATATTAACACGACTAATTTATTATATCATTAATATTCAAGTTTATTGTTGAGTTTATTGTTTAAATTTAATCACAAATAGCGTGTACAGAATGTAAATAAACTAAAGGGGAGTCAGTTAAATTGCAGACTGCCAATAAAAATAATACTTATACAGTAAATCCAAATATAGTATTACCAAATTCAATGCAAACGTTACAAACAAAACTCAAAGAACTAACAGTGAACCAACAACTACAGGGTTTATGTTAAACTGAGGTAGGAGTTGCTGCTTCAGATGAAGAGTTTGCCGCTACCTCAAAAAGCTCAGATTCCGTGAAAACGTCGTCCAAAAATATTATCTCGTCTATATTTTGCTCACTCTCGTTTTCTTCTTCCTCTTCCTCGACTAGACTTGCTTGCATCTTCTGCATATTTGTAGGAGTCAGTTAATTGCAGACTGCCAATAAAACTAATACTTATACAGTAAATCCAAATATAGTATTACCAAATTCAATGCAAACGTTACAAACAAAACTTAAAGAACTAACAGTGAACCAAAAACTACAGGGTTTATATTAAACTGAGGTAGGAGTTGCTGCTTCAGATGAAGAGTTTGCCGCTACCTCATAAAGTTCAGATTCCGTGAAAACGTCGTCCAAAAAAATTATCTCGTCTATACTTTGCTCACTCTCGTTTTCTTCTTCCTCTTCCTCGACTAGACTTGCTTGCATCTTCTGCATATTTGTAATTTTCATATTTTCTTTTGCATCATGGGTTAAGTACCATTTAATTCTCATCATTTTGTCAACCTTTACTTCTCCCAGCCGATTCCGACTTTTGGAGTGCATATGGCCTTGTACAGAGAAACTACGTTCCACACCGGCGCTAGTTGCTGGAATACTTAAAAGTCTACAACCTATAGAGGCAAGAAGCTGGGTTTCAGGAAATTGTAGATAGTTCTTCCAAAACACGTGTGGAACTGGATGATTCATCATACTTAAAGCAAAATAACCTTCACGAGTAGCAAAAGCTGTCAGCTGACAGCCAAGTGTATTTTTTATGTTCATCGGTTACGGCCACTCCAACTTTTTGAGCATACGACTGCATTGCCACCAAAGTTTTGAAATAAGTCATCGAATCAGCTTTAAATCTCTCACCACGGTAGCGCGGATCGAGTAAATTTGCAACAAAGTGGTATAATGTTATGTTTCGGTCCGTAACACGATGTTGAAACACCGTTCTTGCCTTTTGAGTTTCACTGGCATCCACAGAATCAGTAAGCTTCTTGTAGTCCCTGCCGCCTTCAGAAAAGATTTCTCGCAGTTTTAAAAATTCTTCTACTACATCCGAAATGCAAGCACTCTGTGACTCCAACTTTTAAAATGCCTGTAATTGCAAATAAGTAAATAGTTAAGCAGCTGGCTCAAGTTTTCTTGCAGTAAACTCTTACTATTTATATTCTTACTATCAGTTATAGCAGCAATGACTTGAAATACAGCTTCGAGCTTTAGCCAAAAGTTATCATCCTTTATAATAGTTTTCCCCGAAGTAAATAGTTAAGCAGCTGGCTCAAGTTTTCTTGCAGTAAACTCTTACTATTTATATTCTTACCATCAGTTATAGCAGCAATGACTTGAAATACAGCTTCGAGCTTTAGCCAAAAGTTATCATCCTTTATAATAGTTTTCCCCGATGCAGAAAGTTGACTATTAAATCCAATAGCCATCCGTTCCAACACTGGTTTAGCTTTTTGTAGTGACTCAATCATGTGTCGTATTCCAAACCATCTTGTTACACGGGAGGGCCAAACAGACAACAGTCAATCCACTTACACCAAGTTCCTCTTGCTCCGAAACAAAGCGCTTATATTCTGCGTAATAAGCTCCCAGTCTAATTTTTGAATTTTTAATTTCTTTTACAATAGTTTTTCCTTGATTAATTACAAGTTGCACAGAAGGAAACTTGCAAAAATCCCCAGCAAGTAGATTGAGAAGATGAGCTGCACAATTTACAGAAATTATTTGACTTCTCTCCTGTGCAATGGTGTTTCGAGCGTTTAAATAGTTTCCTCCTTGATCGCTTACTATTCCGGAAATCTTGTCGGATCCGTAATCTCTGCTCACATCATCAATAATTGCATCCAACTTTTCTTTAATTGCTATAGCTGTCTGCCTTTCGTCTCCTGTTTCAAAACTACGAATGTAAATGCAAACGTTGGGATTGGCCAACATCACATTAACAACAGATAATCCTCGTATGTTTGTCCAGCCGTCAGGAATGATGGACAAGTGTTTTTCATTCATAATTATTTCTCTAATCCGGTTGGATGCTTGTAACTCAAGACCATTTAAAATGCTTCCAGATGCTTCTTTTCTTGTTGGTAGTGTAAAGCCGCTGCCAAGTTTGTCAAAAAAATCTTTTAAGTACGGATCAGTAAGCCAGTTCCATTGAATGTTTCCTGAAATCATTGCTTTGACAAATAATGATTGAAGGTCTTTCACTTGACTTGTTGACAATCGGTTAATTTTTCCAATTAATGTTTCCTGTTTCAATCGAGACGGGAGTGAGGCTGCTGCTGCAGTTGATGTTCCTGCAGAGTTTACTGCACTCTCGTTTGGTATTGGAACTAATTGAGACGAGTTTTCTTTTGCCGATTCTCCAGTGGCGTCCATCAGAATGCTTAGTTCGTCGCAGCTTTCAATATCCAAAGAAGAACCAAGTTGACTCGGAGGTGGTGGCGGTGAATTCACTGGCGTCGCTGATTTTTGCAAGGATTTATATTTACCCAGCACTGAGAGAGGTAAAGTGCTTTTAAAGGCGTCGTGAACTGCTTTCGGGGCTTTTGGACATTTCGAGGTGTGTTTTTTACATCTTGTAGCATGTTTGGCCATTAACTTATTGCAATACATGCAGGCCACGTCAGATGTTTCCACTTTTGACGAATAATGTTTCCAAATACCTTCATCACTAGATTTGTTTGTCAACGACATACTACGCAGCAGCAGTTCAGCAGTTATGCTCGGTAAACTCTACGTAGAAAAACAGCACAGAATATAGATGATTGATTAATAAACTACGAGCAAATCTAAACCTAATTATATTCTTTAAAAGTATTAGTTTTGTTTTGACTCTTCCTTTGCCTTACCTGGATATTGTTTTTCTTTAAATTTGTATAATTTATAAACAGTTTCAAGTTTCAAACTGGAACTTACTTCACTTCTGGATAATTAAGTTTATAATCAATAGTAATATCTTTGAATAATTTAGCCTAGTATGGATGGAGTTTAGTCAATGTGACTGTTACTTGTTACTGTTTGTTTTTTGTTATAGTTGTGTGGTGACTGTGGTGAGTTGTGTGTGTGTGTGTTTGCGACGTTTAAGCTTGTTTTGCACAAGTAAGGCTGTGCTGCATTTCTGTTTTTGCGTAAAAAAAATTGCAATGCGGTGTTAAAGACTTACAAAAAATGTCAATTTGTCAAAAAAAATTTAGTTCAAAATTTTGACATTTGGACATGACATCTGAATTGACATGTCAATGTCAATGTCCAAAAAATTGAACTCTCAGAAATGGACATATGTCCATGTCCATGTCGTGTCACTTGTCATAAGACATTGACATGGGGCCAACTCTAGGACTGGGCACTGAACAATCCCATTCTCATCCTTAAGCACGTGACTTGTGTAAAAGGAATGCTTCATTGTTGCTCCTACAGAACTTGTGGACCGCTGACTGAAGCTCGTGGTGTACCCTGAGACACAAGGGAAGATGTCCCGGGTAGAGGTTGGGGAAAAGCCGGCAACGCGATGGGCACCAATCGGACGGGAACAGAAGTCGGAGCGCAGAGGTCTGGTGACACAGCCTCCACAGAACAAGTGGCCGGTTCCGGAACAGTAGAGAAGTGAGATGGCTTACGTAGGCGCTCCAGCGTGCTGCTAATACTCGGCTTGAGCAGTGGTAGAGAAAAAACGTCGTCGTTGTCGTCGTCGTGTTCTACGTCGAGAGTAGGTATGTAGAGAGATTGGATGACACGAGAATGATGAGCAGTGCTGCTTACGTCAGGATCGGTTTGTGGGCCATAAAGGTCAGCGTAGGAGGCGTGTAATGGTGAGCCAGGTGCTTGCACAGTCAGTGACGGATGACAAGAGGTAGACACCGCACTGCTACCAGTAGAAGAACGGCGAACACAGGAAGGAAGTTTGGAAATTTGGGAAGATGGAGCAGACGGAAGTCTCGGACGGCGCTGTCGGGTCAGATCTGCAAGTTGTCCGAATTCCGGCGGGATGTTGTGGAGACGGGCGCACTGACGGCGAATGGACATGGAAAAATTAGAGAAAAATCGGAGCACTGGGGAAATTTTGCATCTCCCCCATGTGTCACATAAGCAAGAAAGAGCCGAATTGGCTAAGAAGCTCAAAGAAAAATATGACGTTATCCAATCACAATTGCTGAAATACAAATCAACTGTTGAAAAATTTGAAAAAGAAAAATCAGGGTGAACTCGCAACGGCAAAAGAGAATGCGAAAAAAATCTTACTCAAACGGAAGCAAAGTTGCGTGAGGCTTGTAGGATTGAAGTTCTTCAGCCAGAATCTCAACCAGATGAGAAGCCGAAATCTCAGCATCTCTGGAGCAAGAGAAATGCCTCAACAAATCATTGGCTAAGGAGCTCGAGGATAAAAATTACGAAATCCAGTTAGAATCAAATTACATATTAGGTGTTACAAACCTTGTCCAATAAATTATTCAACTCGGCGCAAATAAGCAAATAATGCAGAAACATAATGAAACTGATGATCAATGTTTTAGATGTATATTTTGCTGTTCTACAATGTATTACTTAGTACACACTTCTATATAAGAAGAACAAGAAGAAGAAGAAGTTTAAGTGTTTGTGTAGTAGGAATAATATTATGAACAAGATACACACCAGTCATTATCATTATCACCTTATTCTTCTTGATCATCGTCATTATCATCTCTGTTGCATCGTCTTCGCACACGGGCTCGACTTTTAGCCAGAGACTAAACTTGGTTCTCCCGTTTTGTTGGCTTGTCCCCGACGACGTCTTGCTTCTCCTCCTGCTGAGCCTTTACCTATGTGTGTCGACCTCCAACACCACCGGTGCGGCCCAGTCCAGCAGATTAACCAGCATCTTCTACAACCACCATGCTAGTTCCAGGCAGTAGCGTGAATCCTCCAGCCCACAGACTCCCAATCAATGACCACGAGTGTCATAAATGCTGCCCGGTTCATTGCCAGCCAAACCGTTCCAGTTCGCCACTACCACCACAACAAAGTACCATCAGCATCTGCAGCGCCACACCAACACCACAACAACCACTTGCTGCTGCTCCCCAGCCTTGCCAGGTCGTGGTCGTCTCAAATTTGGCGTCGTCCGGGTTAGCTTCTCTCATAAATCAAATCCGGAACATCGGCAGCTCTTCTTCCCTTCCCTCAAAACCTCCAGTCCAAGGCCTTACTGTATTCGATGTAATCTGTGGGGACACGACTTCACTCACTGCCCTTACAACTTCAGCGTTCTCCCATTTTGTTGGAAGTGTGGCCGCCGTGGCCATAAATCTACCATTTGTACCAACCCAAGGACAACAAGACAACGCACCCGTCGTCATCACCCCTTTAACTAAAGAAAAATTACAGATCTGGACACCTTTTTTCGGTACTTTTTCCATCTTCCTTATAAATTTTTGAGAGAGACTTGTCATTTTCTTTTCCTTTTCCCACTAAAAATTGCTGCTGTAATAATATATTTAAGTCCGTAAACATTTACCTTATTCCAAAAAACACCACAAATATGCATGCCAAAGAATAATATGTAGTATAGTACTATATGAGTATGCTTAATTATATATATATATATTATATTCACACCTAGTTAAATGTAGGTTAGTATTATCAAGTGCAAGTGCAAATTCACGTAGTTTTCCAAATTACCATATCATCTGTTCTCCAAGTTTTGTTTTGTATTAGTTAAATCCACGCATCTGTGCGGACACAGATTTTTCCAGCTAAGCGGTATGTGTGACGATTTAAATATAACAATACTAATACAATGTGTTTGCATGCGTAGGCTTCACCCACGCACACTGTTATATTAGTACGTAAGCAATAATAATATCAAACTTTAAAAATTGCGTAATCATATAACGTTACAACACAAAATCGTAGGCTATTTGTAGCTTAAAATAACGTTTGTAATCATATAAAAAGCAGCACATTTTCTGAAATGAAGATATATAATTGGTTTATCTTTTGAGCATCAAAAACGAACTTTAACTTGTGTTCTCTTGTCTTGTTTATTTTTTTCTACACAAAACGGATTCATCAAAACCAGCCACTCCCTATTTTTCCTCATTCATATAAGTTTCCAGTTATTATATAAAACCGTTTCTCTACCTACAAGAAAAGTTTGTGACACTTCTGCTTTGTAACGTATCTGGATTCCCTGGCAGAAAACTTCGAAGCGCACTAGTGGGTGGAGGCTGGAAAAATCCTGCATAGGCACATCAAATCCAGCTTAAGCAGATGGCTGCCCTAGAAAGCGAGAGAAGCTAGGCTCATTTTCCCAGTAACCATTGCTTGGAATAACACTCAGCGGCTGAATCCAGATCTTAATGGCGTCACTACGAAAGATGGGCCAGTAGGAATAAGCTCTTCAA
>JAANSP010004290.1:0-10338 GCA_036850745.1 Homidia socia
ATATTTAAGGTAAACAAAATTATAAAAATCTTATCTATTGGTTTATTGAATGGTTTTATTATATTAATTAATTACCAATATTTTTTATTAAACTATGAGCTAGGCTGTGTTGCAGTAAACTAGATCAGTTAACAACTCATACTATTCGGTAGAATTTTTTGCTGAGAATTAGGCAATACATTTGTGTGGAATCAGCACAATGGATTAACAATAATTGGTCATTGCAGTTGTGTTATTATATAAAGTTAAAATCATTAGAGTAACTTTTTTATGAGTAATTGTAACAATTTAATAACAATAGTCCGTGATTTTTGGATATCCTAAATGGAAAGGTCTCTAGATGGATCTTTATCCATACATACGCTTGATTCACATCTTAATATTAATCAGAACCAACATTTTCTTATTTCTATTTTTCTAGTCTTTTATAATTTATAGAATTGCCACTTGTTGGTAGAAACATCATACGATGAGATGAGATGAGAACGGTACTGTTGTCAATATTTAATAGTAGATAATAATAATGGAGATTAGAAAGTTGATTATATAATTCATAGCTGTTGTGCGGTGGAATGCTTTTTGATTTTTTGTGTAGAGTTATGAAAGCAACGTTACTACTTAACTCAGCCAACTAAAACATAAAAAATAATTCAATGTGATTATCGATTGTGTTGTAGAGATTATATTATCACGATATATTATTATGCCTAGGAATACCCTAATAAATAATGTTACTGATAATTCCAGGTAATACAAACATGTTTTAATTAGCGTGTTTGATAATGTTTAATGTATATAGTAATAGTAAATTATTTAACGGCATAAAATGCCGAAAAATTAAAGTCCTCTCAGTACGACAAAAAATAAATTCTCGATGTTATGATTCCTAAACTGAATCCAGTTTAAAAAAAAACAATTTTATGTATATATTATTGGCTTATTGCGGTACAAAACGCTTTGTAAATTTACAATTTTTTCTTGGGACGGTTGTTAAAATATTTATTGCTTTTCAAAAACGCTTTGTAAATTTACAATTTTTTCTTGGGACGGTTGTTAAAATATTTATTGCTTTTTAAGATAAGATATTTTGACTATTTGCTACGTGATTTGAGCCAATTCCATACCCCGATGTTCCTCAAGTAGACAGTTGGCCATAGCTTCCTCTGATGTATTAGGTAAAGCATACTGAAAAATTTCCAATGTTTTTTTCTTGGTTTCTAAAATGTCCCTTTCTGTTAACATGATTGGATTTTGGAGAGTCGGGTCATTTTTTAGCATACCAGGGTAGTTAATGGAGAGAGGAAGCTCGTTTAACTCTAAAAGTTTACTCAGGCCGCACCACAATTCAAACAACACTACACCTGCAAAAAAAGAACAGACAGAGTTTAAAAAAATATTGGATCTTCTCTCTGTAATGAGTTTGGACAAGCAGAATTGTATGAAAATTAATAAATACCTCGGCAAATTTGAAGTCCAGGGCAAACCTTGTTAAAAATACTAATAATTTGCAGACAATACAATATTTTCCTTTTCAATTGACTCACTGACAATGTCTCCAACCCACCGCTTTGTCTCCCGTAAAACTGACATAAAAATAGCTTTACATGGGCAAATATAGAATGATGAGGATGGAGTATTGCACTATTGTCATAAGAATCCAGCCAATTTTCTACCGCTGTAATGTTGTACAGATCTGTTGGTCGTGCCTCCGTAACTTTTTGAATGGTCGCTGCTTTATTATTAACAGGGCATGAGCATTTTTTATTTTGACCACATACTGCTCCTAAATCGCATTCCAAAGTCATTTCATAATTACATTTACAAATGGTCGAACCCGAAAACGCCAGACATTCATTGGGATCCTCACATCTTCTACAATGACATACAAAAAGCCAGCTACTTATCATAAGCATATGCCTTTCTTCAGTACTATACAATAAACTTAGGTATGTGGTTGTGATGGGTTCTCCCTTTTCTATGTCCACAGAAGCTCGGACAACCATTCTAACATCTTCAAGGCCTGTGACCCCGATTTGTCTGTCAGTGTTAATGATACAACTGTGCGACATGAACGAGGAAATAAAGAAGAGGCCTTCTCTGCTGTAAGATTCTGAAAAGCTGGAGAAAGCGTTTATTCTCATAACTCCTAAACAGTGCTTGGCTGCATCCAAGATTGTGTCACATTGTCTGCTACCATGATTATCCTTATTTTCATTATTTCCAGAAGCTGAGCACGGCGAGGAAGAGAACATTTCCCATGTCAGAAAGCTAAATACATCTTCTAGGTCCGCAAAGCCCCCAACTTTCACTAGTGCTTCCGATTTCGATTCTAGGTTGGTTAGCTGTGTCCATTTTGCAACATCTCGAAATTTGTAGTATAATCCTCGGATCACCAACACCAAGTTATACAAGGCCTTCTTTGAGCGATTTGCTTTCTCGTTCCATACATGAAGAATTTTCGGGAAGATGATGCATTCATTTTGAGTGTGCTGGACGTGACATTTGCAGTTCTCACTGCAGAAAAGTAGTGTGCATGAAGGACAACGGATGCAAGAGGAAGGGTTCAAATTACCACAACATACTAAACAAACAGAAACATCTTTTTGTGTAAAATCATTTACTATTTCAGCAGCTCTAGACTGTCTCTGATTGCTGTTGTTTCTGTTGAAAAAAGCTTCCTGACAATTAATACTACTATTACCACGTGCAAATCCTGGACCTGCCAACAAAGCTGGCTCATCTATGATAAGCTCTCCGGCAAGAATATTTCGTTTGGCAACTAACTGGCGACCACATGATGGGCTCTCCTCAATCCTATATACCTTGTCACTTGTCATTTGTTGTCTTTGTCGTGTAGTCAATAAAATCAATTCTATCTATAACTCGCCAGAACAATAATAAAGCTCACTTTCATCAATGTAGAAATTTCCACATTCTCTTTATCCATATCTTTCTGTCTAAACCTCTGCTCTGCTGGGCTGCTCGAATCTACCCCCGATCGTGCTCCAAAGAATAAATTTGAATTAAATAATTGAAGTTCTGCGCACAAATCACTAAACAATCGATGGAAAGAGCAGAAGAAATTAGTTGTCTTTGTCGTGTAGTCAATAAAATCAATTCTATCTATAACTCGCCAGAACAATAATTAAACTCACTTTCATCAATGCAGAAATTTCCACATTCTCTTTATCCATATCTTTCTGTCTAAGCCTCTGCTGAACTGCTCAAATCCACCATCAGTCGCCCAATCGTGCTCCAAAGAATACATTTGAATTAAATCATTTAAGTCCTGCGCACAAATCACTAAACAAATCGATGGAAAGAGCAGAAGAAATTAAAGTAGAAACAACCCATAGATTCCTTAAGTACCTTAAAAGACGATTAAACGAAATGAAAACAACTAAAAAACCCATAGATTCCTTAAGTAGCTTCAAAGTAACAATTTTAAACAAATAAAAAGAAATGAAAACAACTAAAAATGACCTTTTTAAAAATAAATAGTTTTTTTTTGTTTTTGTTGTTTTTTGCCATGTGCTAGTATACTGTATACTAGTGCAGTGTTGTAGTTTGTAGTAGGTTGTTCACGCAAGAGTGGATGATACAGAGACAGTAAAAGCACAACTAGCACACTGTGTATTGCACAGTATTTGTTTATAGGAGTTGGCCCAGAACTTTTACACAAGGGATGATGAGACAAGAGAAAGCTACTTGCAAAAAACAGCCGCTGTATGCTTGTGCAAGCAGCAGCAATGCAGCATAGCATTTAGCATCATTTTCAATTATCAGCATTTTCTTTCTCCTTTCCTTTTGCTCGCAGTTTCGTGTTTTATTGCATTCTCTTTGCAAAATAAAAGGGATTTAAATGTTTTTTTGCCTATATACTCTTAAATTAATAGGAGTACTGCTGCTGACCATTGTTATTATGTGAATGAACTGCTCGATCGTATGTGTGCAATGTAAAATGCCAAAAAATCCATCATTTCAAGTACTAAATTTATTTTGTGATCCATCCAACCTCGAATTTTGCATAAATTCCTTGTTTTATCGATGAAGTGTACATATAGCAGCACAAAAATATAAAATATCGTTTCGATAGTTTGCTTAAACGAAATGTGAAAATAAACGTACGAACTATAATATCGCAACGCTTTTTCACAAGATACATTTACACACATAAAATACCTATACCTATTCGTTAAAATGCATAAATCAAATCAATACATAAAATCATAACTAGTAACATCATTCATTCCCATATCCGTATTATATAAAAGTCCATTCTTAATCATGCTGTATTACGTCTGCGGTTGTTTGTTACAATTACTTCGCTAAGTATAATAACTGTTTACGGAAACAATTAAATGGTATAATGACTACTACGACCTTAAAACATGAAATTGAAAAGAGCGAGTACAGTGTAATAAAGTAAGACGCACACAATTCACAAAAAGTGTGTAAATGTGTAGGTACAACTGTGTTGAAATTAATAAATAATAGATATTGCAATAAAATCTTTTTTTCCAGAGTTTATATTCTTGGCAAGTACATATAGTTTACATTCCCAATGGGTTTGTGTGAGCAACGCCTCCATTTTTGCAAATGGTTTGCGAGATCTGGGACATGAGTTTGTAGTTTTCAAGACTAGAAGGAGCCTTCATTCCATTGATGTTGGAACGAATTCTTTCAATAGCCTGAAAGTATGCACAACATGAAGAATAGTTAATGTTCATTCAATAATTAAGGAAAGAAGTTAGTATCTTAGTAGTATTGAAATTGTCAGTTCCTGTTTAAAATACTTACCTCACAACAAAAGACTTTTGTCATGAGACTCTCGTGTTCGGCAGACGACAGGTTCTTTTGAATGGATTGAGTTGTTCTAGAGACGGTACATGCCATTGCGTATGTATCAATAACTGCTTCCGCTAATCTGTTGCAGACAAATTGTTGTTCTACGATTCCCTTTCCATATTTCATAAGACTGGCCTCAACAGCCTGACCAATCAGCTCAGCTCCCTGTAGGTAAAATTAAATTCAACTTTAANTCCGCTAATCTGTTGCAGACAAATTGTTGTTCTACGATTCCCTTTCCATATTTCATAAGACTGGCCTCAACAGCCTGACCAATCAGCTCAGCTCCCTGTAGGTAAAATTAAATTCAACTTTAACTATGATGGCACTTTTCACCTCTTTCTTGCTCCATTGTATATAGAAATATTGTACCTCAGTCACAAGGTCTGCTTGGTTTGCTAGGCTTGAATGCACGAAAGGAGTAAGTGCTCCTTTTTTGCTACCACCTAAACCAACAGACTTGAAAGCTCGTTTCGTGGCTTCGCCAAATAGGACTCCAACATTTGCAGCTGGATTTTTAAAAGCTTGTTGTAATTCTCGGAGGTGTGCTCCACAATACTGGACACCTGAAAAGTGTGCATTAAAGTATTTTTTATACTAATTGTCTAGAAATCTTGAGGTCTACTATTGTCTGGAAATTATTTTCAAGTAGGTATTCATTACCAGTGAGGGCAATGAACAGTCTCAAAATGTCATTTGTTCCTTCGAAAATGCGGAAAATTCTCAAAATCTCTAAGTACTCTTTCCAGTCCAGTTTCTTGCATGAAACCCATACCACCCATCACTTGAATAGCTTCATCCACAACCCACCAAGCTGCTTCAGACGCATAAATCTGGTTTAAAATATACACATGGATTATTTAGCATCTTTAAAAG
Source organism: Homidia socia (assembly GCA_036850745.1). Taxonomy (NCBI): domain Eukaryota; kingdom Metazoa; phylum Arthropoda; class Collembola; order Entomobryomorpha; family Entomobryidae; genus Homidia; species Homidia socia. The sequence continues at coordinate 5,725 of JAANSP010004290.1, forward strand.
TGATAAGCTTGAAATTTTTAATATCCGAAATAGGATTGAAGATTTTACTTTGCTGACGGCTGCTTCAAGCTGGTAGTCACTAAAACCTCGATCCATGTTACCAGCAACCATGTATGCAATACTTTCGGTCACATAATGCCTTATTGCCATACGCGCAATTTTCTCTTGAATTGCACCGAACATTTCAATTTTGCGACCAAACTGAGTGCGACCTGCGGCGAACTCGGATGCTTTACTAATGGCACCTGAAGTAAATGAAAACACCATTATATATAGAATGCTACACTATATTTGACTTTTAAAATCCATATTTTAGTATTGTAATTTGTAATGTTTGATGTATTACTTCGCATTGTTCCAGAGAGAGCAGCCCCCATTCCAAAACGACCGTTATTTAAAATATTCATTGCAACCTAAAACGGTGATAAGGAAAAGTAAAACTTGAACTCAAAATTTACTTGCATTATTATTACCATTCAAGTATAGTCAAAAAGTATTGAAAAATCATACCTTAAACCCTTCGCCCACCTCTCCAAGAACATTTTCTACTGGAATCTTCACATTGTCATAATACACCTTTAAAATAAATACAGAAAAACTGTTTTGAAACGTACTACTTCAACTTCACATTTTTCATGCAATTCAGTCCAGTAAGTTGTAAAATTTGGTGTACCTCTGTGGTGTTGGAAGCTTTAATACCCATTTTCTTTTCGGGTTTACTGTTAGAAACTCCACCAAAGGATCTTTCCACAATAAATGCAGTAACCTTATCTTTAGTAGTACCAGTGACGGGGTCCTTGACTGGAGTTTGGGCAAACACAGTCATGATCTCTGCAATACCTCCATTACTGATCCAAATTTTGTTTCCGTTCAAGATATAATGCTTTCCATCATCCGATAGAACCGCCCTAGTTTTAATACTGGCAGCATCAGACCCGCTTCCTGGCTCAGTCAGACAAAATGCTGCGATCTTTTCTCCAGTCGCCACAGCAGGTAGGTACTTTTGTTTTTGCTCAGGGTTTCCAGCAATGAGTATTCCCTTGAAACCGATAGACTGATGTGCTCCAAGTGTGATTCCCACACCCAAATCATAAGCACCAACTATTTCCACCAGCCGTGCGTATTGATGTATTATTTAAACCGACACCACTTAGCTCAGTTGGGACCTGATGGAAGCAACAGTCGATTTCAGAGAATGTGATGGGCATATTTTAAAACTATTTTTAACACACTAGACAATCTGGAAATACCTGAAGACCGAAAGCTCCTAGACCTTTCATCTCATTCATAATTTCATCGGGGACTTTCTCCAACTTGTCATTTTTTGCAGCATCATTAACCTCACTGAAAAACTTTTCAGTTGGACTAACGAGCATTTCCAGTGTTTCACGCTGATCTGGATTTAAAACATCGGGATATGGGAAGGCCTGCTCAGGAACCAAGTTTCCACGAAATAGGTTCATGCAAAAGGCTTGAGATTGTGGTGGTTTTTTAGGCTTTTCAGCTTTTGTGGTATCAGACTTTGACTCAGCTTTTGCTGATACTTGAAGCGGTTGATGTGTGGAGAAAGCTGAATATTACTCTGAAATATTTAATATGTATTTATAAAAAACAGAATGATTCCATTGTTAAATTCAAATTTATTTCAAACCGTTTACAAAACTCTTTTACCTTTTATTATGCCGGCTAGCCTTGACCAATGATCCACTGGCAATGCTGTGCATGCCACCAACCAGCTTTAAGTTTACACGGTGCATGATTAAAAAAGGTTTTATCTGCTTGTCAGGTTCTGGAAGCAATACAGAATAAATATGTAATCAGAACAAAGTTTGTGTAAAAGGTAGCTAAAATCTTATAATATTTACTAAATAAGAAAAATAAAAGTTTATGCTCATACTCTAAATTCGCCAGTTATCTAAATACTCGAGTAATTAGTTTATTGTTCAAAATGGGAAAGCAATGTATCTACTTGAGTAATTTTGGTATAAGCGTTTGTTTCTAGAAATGTCTCTCATGAAATTTTGCAGGGGTAAATACTAAAGATGCCAACCAGTAGCAAATATCTTCAGTTTTTATCAGCCTTAATCAATCTAACAGAAGAAAAAGAGAGAAGTTATCGAATTGAATGAATGAACAAAATATCCATTATAAAACCCAAAAACATGGGTTTGGGCAGAGACTATTATACGTCTCTGGGTTTGGGCTCCAAACGAATTCCTAATGCCAGTTACCATGTATGTTATTGATAACTTATCAACTTATCATAAAGACAGCTAGACACTAGACAGACAGCTATAGCTATAGGTTACCCGCTGCTGCTCCATGCGTATACCAAATCGCACCTACACACAATTGAGCACGATGAACCTTGAACTATCTTTAAAGCGAACTTTGAAGATGGGGATTGATTGATTTTTGGCACAAAAGGGCAGCTTATTTTCTCTCCCTGTAAATTCTTGCACGCGTCATCACGCAAAAGTCAAATGTTTTACAAAGTTTTAGACTATTAAAACAGTGACTATTTGGTTGTTATTTTTCTCTAGTGAAAGCTAAACGGGCAGCTTAGAATACGGGTATTCATACCCATATTGAAATGAGCTATATCATGTTAGCGTGCAATACAAATAGTACAAAAATCTTACACATATAACACAATTTCATAAAACGCTCTCTTACTTGTAATTTTTGCACCAGTTCTTAAACTCCAAAAAATTCTGTGTGACCAAAATCACTCCTGTTCTTCCTTATTCTTATTGCCAAATAATTTTTTGATTAGGTAATCCAAACCAAATTTCAGACTGCTATGTTATACGTGTCCTTCTCTTGTGTTAAATGTGCGATATTGCGTTGTCTGCGTTAATGATGTTGAGTCGTTGATTGCCGTGACAGAACTGTATGATTTTGTGTGATGGTATTCAAGAGAATTCTCTAATGAAATGTGTATCCCAGCCAGATCCCATTGTAAATTGCCAATGCTGATATTACGATATCATATTTGCTTAGCATACCAGTGTGTGATAAAGAGTGAGAAAGAGGCAGACATACATTGTTATGTTGTGGGAAATTTCTTCATATGACCAATGCTCAGCAGCAGCACAATTCCTACAGAAGATGCACATGTTGGAGGTGTGTTTACAAAATTTACCTTTTCCCCTGGCGAATTGTTAATAAGTTCAGTTAATATGAGGTACCATCAGTCCTTTTCTTAGAAGCTAAAGCATAGATGATATAATGATATTATACACAAAAATGTATACCTACATTATGCATTAATTCAATCGTTCATACATGTGTTCTTGGTAGATTTTTCGTAATCTAGATAGTTTCACACAATGTGTAAAAAAGTTGCGAAATCAACATATTTTAAATGTCTGCATACATAATATGTTCAATTTATGAAGACCAAAGAAGAAACCATCACTTTTAATATTAGATGCAATAAAATATGGTTATTGAATGAAAAAATATGATCCAGTTTTGTGTTTCCAAACCATAAAACATGGTATTTGGGGAAGATCCAATGGTAATAATCCAGTGAAAGATTTAGACAAACAGACATACGCATCTTCAAATAAAGCAAGTTTGCAAACTTTGCTCGATCCTTTACTCTTTAGTAAATAAGGTTGTTGTTATTATGGACTTTGACCCTCTCCGCCTCCAAAAACGTCATCAGTATTTGTATCAGTTGTATTGTAGCGTGCTTGCTTCCTAATGCATACATGCCAAAACATAAAGGGGTAGAATTTGTTTATTGAGCTTATTTTCCACAAAACTAAAGGCATTTTACTTGTATAATTCCCTTTTTAAACATGTTTATTATATGTATTGCGTAGAACTTTTTGAGACGGGTTGAGAGACCAATGTGTACTTTGGACTTGACGTCACCACACAGTGGCATAAATAGAATACCTATTCTATTCTATTCACTTTATTGACTAGCTGTTTTCAAGCATGCTTTCTAATTGCATGCTTTTAAGTCGCATTGAAAATATCTATTTTTTCAAGGTAGACTTATGAATAAACCTTCATAAGGAAATTTTCCTAGTCTTGACTGCATTTTATATTGACCCAGACCCATACAGTGCGTTTCATTAGAATTGTCCTTGCATCTTATTTCAGTAACCAAAAACAAACTTTAAACATTTATTACTAGAATACAAAAAATTGGTTTGAAACGAATTTTACCATTAAGTCACTCACAATTCTCAGATATCTTTTCTTTGTAGTTCAATGGGGAACAGACTGTTACTAGTGCTAAAACAGTTGAAATGTATGACAAAAACGGATGACGAGTGATGGATGACTCTGCATTTAATTTGGGTTTACAATACCAATTTTGTACGACTGTGCAATTTCATCCTGCATTTACTACATGAAACATGAATGGAAAGCATGAGTACAGCAATACAAAATGTTTTCTTCAATGAATCAATTTATACTACACCTTAATATTTATTTTTACATTGAAGCATGAGTGACATCAAATTTTGCGAAGCAAAACAAACGTGGTCAAAGTGTAACCGCAAAATTAGTAGCAAAACATCTTTGGAAGATGACTTTTAGACTTTTGACATTTTGCAGGCAACAGTGGACATGGACAAGAGCGCAAATTTG
>JAANSP010004291.1:0-10337 GCA_036850745.1 Homidia socia
CTATGCTTCAATTGCGACCAACCAAATCATGAGTGGCGCAACTGCCTCTTATTGCGTGATAAACTGTGCCAGACTTGCAAAAGATTTACATTCGATGGCTCAGCATTTTGTGAGGATCATAAACCCATTAATGACTTCTAATCTCTTTTTCACAAGCGAAATGATTTTACCTAACTCAAAACAAACCAAAAAAGTTTTTTTTTTACTCCCTTTAACTAGACACATATATAAAAAGATATATATATAATTTTTTTTACCAATTATTTTCTTTTCGATTGTTTTAGGACCAGAATTGCGGCGAATAAAATCACAAATTTTTTTTTTTAGAAAAAGAGATGCACAAGAGATGCCACCTCTGATATCTGCCAAACGAACACGAGCGCCACCTCCAAACTGCATGCAGGTTTATGTAGGCCCTTAAGGGTCTCATTCATGCTACTACCTCGATGACGCTCATGTTTGTTTACGAGATATGGGCCTTTGAAGAACACAGCAAACACAAAAAATCATGAGTGTAGGGACAAAAGTGAGAAATTTAATAGGTTATGAAATTGATAGATGCCTACAATCAGTTGCCAGATCATCCTTAAAAATTCTAAATAAGGCGAAAAACTATTCATATGTATTTACTATTAAAAACCATCACGATCGAATCCGAATCAAGGGACGATTCATGAGTAGATTTTATAGCAAATTCCTGGAAATCAAATCATTTATTAACGAATTTTTATGCACATCATTTCCTGACTCACTGGAATTCATTCAACGCAGCACATTTGATAGGATGATTACCGAGCTACTTTCGAAATTCCAAAACACAATTGAATATGCATTACAAGAGGAACAGTTGCCTTTTCAAAATAAAATTAATGAACTGCTTCATCTTCAAAAAAATTTGCTGAGAGCAAACATGGTTTATCTCTCGCATCGTTTCCATACATTTTTCCTTTTTGGCAGTCAGCAAGAAGACGATCTTTTACCATTCATAAATGCGAGAATAGCGAATATTGACGCCGAGCATGTAAATTTAGCTTTAAATGGCCCTTTCGATTAAAAACCTTAATATCCTTCCTTACCCTCACAACAACGTCAGTGCAACTGATCTGCTTGACTGAGTAAGTCTTATCCTGCTTTACCAACGATAAAGAAAAAAGGAATTACGTACCTACAAAATACACTTTCTGTAAAAAACTGAAAATCAGTGCAAAAGTGACATTTTCTGGAGTGTTTTAACTTCCTTTTTCACGGAACATTTTTGTTGTGAGACTACTATCTGTTCATACAAGTTTCCAGTGCTCTTGTGAAAGACATTTTTTATCAGGGAAAACAAAAACAATTTTATTTAAACAAAATAAACCAATGATAAACTGTGACTGTGAGTGAAAAAAAACTTTGAAAACTGATTTTAACCCAGCTAGAATACAAAATTCTCAATAATAAAAAAACAATTCTTTTTACAAGAGTACACACATAAGTTATACTGTTTTCTTTAACAAAAATGGCCTATCATTTCAATTTTTGTTGTGAGACTACTATCTGTTCATACAAGTTTCCAGTGCCCTTGTGAATGACATTTTTTTTATCAGGGAAAACAAAAACAATTTTATCTAAACAGAATAAAACAATGATAATGATAAACTGTGACTGTGAGTGAGAAAAAAAACTTTGAAAACCAATTTTAACCCAGCTAGAATACAAAATTCTCAATAAAAAAAAACAATTCTTTTTACAAGTGTACATACATAAGTTATACTGTTTTCTTTAACAAAAATGGCCTATCATTTCTATGTGGCTTTAAAGAAAATGCGGGACACTGGCAATACACTACTTTGTAATCAACGTGCACTAGTGCCTAGATACACAATCTCGGGTTTATACTACCAGAAAAAGAAGGATCTTGGGAAAATGATGACAATCGGGGCCCAACTAATCGAGAAACATTTATCTCCAGAAGAATTCCAGAAACTTCAGGTGACTCCAAACACAGATACAACAGTGCCCCCGGGAATGGGTTATGTTCCTATAGTTGGACGACCACGGAGATATCCCACACAAAGAAAATCCCGTAAACAAAAATCCACCAGCTCTTCAAACCACTGCGTACAGGAGAATCCTACACTCCAGACTGGCCATCATGCAACAACCACCAATCAGTACCGGTATCCTCAGCTCCCGATTCCGGAATTCAATATAGAGGATTATTTAAATGGCCAGTTAAATACAACACAAGACTCCGGGAATTTACAATATGACGAGCATTCTCCGCCACATGGGGATCCACAGATTGAGTCTCCAAATACCATGACTTTTTATTCCGCAACAAATCTGGTGGAAGGAAGAGATAATACCACCGGCTTGCCACCACCACCCCCATTATCCGGACCATTTCCAACAGATGTTCTCATGGCAAATGAGGATGTTACTATTTCCTCCACCAACCATACAACCTGAACGAGAAGCAGTTGATCATTCCACTCCATCAATGCCCGATAATATACAATTCTTTTCCTCCTCTTCACATCAAAGGATGACGATGAATGAGTTACATCCAATACTGAATATTCCGTTGTGGGAGCTACGCAAGCCACAGAATCAGGAAAGCAAAACTTGCATGAATGACATGGGGGAAAATGAGCAACAATCTAGTTACTCAACAGCCACTCATGCGGTAGTATGCCCCACAAGCCAGCAGCATGATGAGTCAACAACCAACGAGGAAATGGAGATGGAACTTTCCACTATACCTGGAAGTGAGATTCTTTTAAACATGGGGGCGGAACAACCTAACACCTCAACTATCCCAGAGGTGCAGGCAACCACCAACAAACAAAACGAAACAAACTACCATCTGGTTTCCCCCAAGAAACGTTTTCTGCTGGAACTTCGCAACACTGAGGAGCCTCAACCGATAGAGGAAGCAACAACAACACCTGAGCAACCTGAACCGGGCTGTCAGCCCATCGTTACCGCAATACCTCTTATCAAGATCGAGCCACCTGATGTAGAATCAGATGACTCCAGTGAGACCATGATCTTTCCAAGGAATATTCCTCTCGAGCAGGCTTTACCAAATACTCACACCAACCCAACCACCACAACAAAAGGCCCGTGGGTAGTAATTGAGCACTGCTCACAAGCTGAGGAGTTAGCACGACAAATGATGAATGAAGCAGCATCCGACGGAGGGAATGAGACTATGGCGATTCAACGTTTACTAAATGACTCGCCTCCACCTGACTTGATGACCAACATCGTCAGGTTATTGGGGGAGCCAAATGACGAATATATAGAGGTAGATGACTCCCCCCCCACCTCTTTCTCCCATATCACCACGGTCTTGGGAGGCCTTCCATGAGACATCCTCACCACCACCTCTGGATCTAGCTGAGCAAAAATCTACAACAACAACTAAGAGACCTCGTCGGCAGGCTGGGGTCCCAACCAGGTTCATTGAGGAATTTTATTATTTTTAATTTTTCTTAATTTACAAAACAGACAATCCCTTTTTCATAGATTTACTAGATTTATCTTTACTAAGATTAAGGTAGCATGTTATATCTTTCGCTTAAATCTACATATATAGGTATTTATATTTAATTTTTTTTTCTATACAACAATGTAAACTCAAGTAATTGTAGGGAATGGTCGAGGGTGATAGACAAAAGCATCTTACAAGTGAAGCTGCTGCAACACGGGTTTCTTTTTCAAATTCTATTTTTCTTAGTTGATTTTTTTTTACATGGTACAAATGGCAAGAAAATTCTATTTGGGTTGAGCTTCAACGTTTATCGAAAACAAAACAAAACCACACAATCTTTAAAAAAAAACAAAAAATATAATTTGCGACTCAGCTTAATAAAAAGTTCCCCACTAGCAATCGCTTGCATGGAACCTTAGGTAACTATCTATAGTTATGCTTAGGTATGATGGAAGTAAAAAAAATTGCCATTTTAAACCTTTTCATTTTTATTGTTTTATTCTCGATATATGTGCTTGCAGCCGAGTCCGGAAGTAAGATCAATTGTCTCTATTGTCCTTTATCGACTACTATCTATGCTACTTGAGTTTTTGACCGACTATAAATAAGTATACATTTATATACGCAATTTTTCATTTTATTTTATTCAGTTATATGAAAACACACTTGTATATTTAGTTTAAGAGGGGATGATGGAATAGAATACATCTATTCATTTTTAATGCCTTATAATTCATGATAAAAAAAAGAACTAAAAAATATGTACTTATTATTTATACTACTTAAAACATTTTATATTTATACAACTTAATTCAAATTTATTATTACACTTATTTTTCGGGGCGGCGATGATGTGATGTGACTTGAATCACATCATAGGAATACGTGCCTGCGTGCACATACGTTTATAATATAACATTGAAAATACTATTAATAATTACTATTATGATCATGCGTACGTGCCTTACGCACGTACGCACTATGTATATAAACCCAATGAATACTTAATAAATACATGCAGTTATCTCCAAGTTCTCCAACACCCAACATCTTATTTATTTACCATAAAGGAATACAACTCTTAGGTATAGGTTTTGCGGGCCTTGAATGAATACCACCAACATCAATCACATCAGGATAGTAAGGTTTTGGGCCAGTCAGGCTGAAATGTCCATTGCTCAAGATTAAGGAGGCATTTGCACGAATCTCATTAATGGACGGTATATCACTCCCAAGTTTCTCTCTGTAGATTTGTTCAATTTTCGGCTCGTACAAAATGACCATGAAAAAATCGGTTATTCTTTCTACTGCAAAGTTGATTAATCTCTGGTAGAATGTCATTTCTTGGCTGTAGCCTAGCAGCAAATTCGGGGTGATGGAGGGAGGGAAATGTCCTCCTACCTTGCTAACGAAAAATGAATGAACAACCGTAGGAAGAAAGAAAACAAATGGAACTTGGTAGCGGTAAATCAAGGGGAGTGCACATTCATTGAACACTGGCTGTGTGAAAACGAGATCAAACTTTTCCTGCTGAAGGGCCAAGACTTGAGGCAAATCTAGTGACCTGTTGCATACCTCAGCCGCCATGGAAATCCACAAAAGCGGATCAACTGTTTTACCTTTCTCCTTCATCTCAAAAACGTCATTCTGGTCTTGTTGAAAAAACTTTTCCACGTCATAAGTGTATATTTCTTTAACGTTCACCATGGGCTTCATTGGCAAAATAGGAGAGACAATTGTGATGTTGTGACCACGCTTACCTAACTCCTCGATGAGGGGTAAGTAGGTCATTTTGTGACTTTTACTGGAAAATAAAGNAGGAGAGACAATTGTGATGTTGTGACCACGCTTACCTAACTCCTCGATGAGGGGTAAGTAGGTCATTTTGTGACTTTTACTGGAAAATAAAGCAATGACTAGGATATTTGCTGAGTTTACATGGTCCACGCCTAGCATGGCCATGCTAAATAAAAACACCAAAGAAAACTTCATGTTTCCAGTTTTTTACAGATGACCAACGAAAATAATTGCACCTTCCACACCCGTCGAATTCAAATGAATAACTTTATTCGGCCCCAAGATATTTTTTGTTTCATAATATCGGATGGTTTGCACACTGAATGTAATAGACAAGAGTTTCATCAAATCCGATCAGCGTTTTCAGGCTGAGATATGTCATTTCTGCTTTTATCAGTCAGTATAACAGATTTTCGTAAAAAGTGGTTATATGAGTGGTATCGGTATCGCTGCATAGAGACACTGAATTGGTTACTGTAACTTTGAAGTTTAAAGAGCGATAATGGTTTTTCTAGCATTCGTCGTTCCATTATATTTACCACAGCATGAAAGTCATAATGATGTGCTTCACATTGAATAACATGTCATTATCATTACTTGCAATTTCAATATTCAGTCTTCGTATGCTGGAATATGGTACATCAGTGAATAAATCGTTCAAGGTGATTTTAAGTGGGATAGACATACGACCTTGAAAGTTTTCAACCTCATGTTTAGAGCATACTATAACAATGCATAATTTCCCAAAGGGAGATCGATCAGTTTGTTTGTATTCAGTATTTTGTGATTAGATTACACTAAAAGCAACAAGCATGCGCAAAGGTATGATGACACTAATGAGTGTTACCAACTTTTTGAATCATCGTTGTTGTGGTACAAATGCCTATTAAAAACAACAAATGGTTGGTGATGAAATCAGTGTGGAAACATGATTTTGCGAGCAAGCAAGTTGGTTTTTATGCATTATTTTGTCAAATTTAATGAATCTGGTTTTTTTGTAATTTGGCATTCAAACGGCATGTGGTTTTAAACAATGTTTTTTCCTCATTCAAAAGTTTGGGAACTGAAACTGTTGCTACTACCCTACTGCTCATATCGCTTTCTTAGCTTATTAAATAACTATACGAAGATGCATCAGTATATCTATGCATTTGATTGATACTGCAATTTACAAATTATCATTGGCAACTTTGACTATGGCTTTGAAAAAAATGTACAAAAGGGTTAGGTCACTTTGATAGTGTTATTGCCGTTTGAATCGGTAAAAACGTATATCCACATTTGCTGACTCTTTGGTGTAGAATGAAGATGACCATACTAATGAGTCAATATAAAAACCGCCGACTATTTTTTACTGCAATGTTCAATAAGTAAATTTAGTTGACTTTCAATTAGCACAAAACAAACGGCATTTGCTTGGCAGAAATAATATGGACATGACATACTAATGAACTCAACTTTATGGATAATTACTGCAATGTTTAATAAGTAAATTTAGTTGACTTTCAATTAGCACAAAACAAACGGCATTTGCTTGGCAGAAATAATATGGACATGACATACTAATGAACTCAACTTTATTTCTTGGATAATTCACGAAAAACAAGAATTAGGTAATGAATACATTGAGTGGCTTTTGACATTTACATTCATGAATCGCATTATAGAATTCTCATATAACTTTCTTCAAGCATACATGCAAGAAACGACAAAGGTCACACGTCTGCATGTTTCTCAACAGAATCGGCTGGAACGGTATTTGTTCGGCAATAAAAAATGAAAAGGAGAAAAGTACATGTACTCTCACTGGTAAGTACGACCAGCAGCAAAACAGAATGTAGCCACCTAGGCATTCACTCCAAAGTACAGTTTGTAGCAGCAATATTATAAGATCATTATAGTATTATACTTGCTCGGAAAAGTTTATCCTCCTCCAATTTTTCAATGAGCAAAATATATTGTCTGCTTGCTTGCTCATTTCCCTTCCATTTTATGGAAACTTTCCATTGGAAAGTTGTAAACAGCTGAGTAGCTTATAGAAAAGTGCAAGTACTTAAAATTTTCATTTTTATTTTATTTATTTTATGTTTAGTTTAATTAACGCAAGAAATATTATAAATTCGAAAAAACGTAATAGTAGTAACTCAAGCAGTAATTTTTTTAACCTTATCAAATTCTTGATTTTGAATAAACTAGAAAATGCAGTGGTAAAAAATACACAAAATACTTAATATTAAATTTTCAATTCCTAATTTACTTTTAAACATCATTTTTTGGTAACAAAAGGAATTTTTACTATACCAAATCTACATTTGTTTGCAACCATGTCTTTATGAAACTTTTTTTAATTTTCAGTCGTTTCGTTAATACCGCACAAAAAAACCACATTCTCAGTCCTAAAATCTCTACCCGGTGGTTGCTATGAATTATTGACACCATTGCTAATTTTTAAATACATATCATCCTTTTTAGAAACCTTCGCGAACGTGAGTTACAAAGTATTACATTAACAGTGAAATTCAAACTTATAACCAGTTTATTAAGTTGTAAAATAATAAGTACTGTGTTGAATGTTTTACTATTATAGCTGCTTCTGGCATTTACACACAACAGAACAGTTTGTCGAATCTTAAAACTATGGCAGCTCGTCAAGTATTCAACCCTGAAACCAAGGAACATACTGACACAAAAAAGAAATGACCTGTGGAACCGAAGTTTTGGAAAGGGACTGCGTTTGCGGAAGTTACTAATTTGGGGCAAAGCGAAATTTTACCAACACTGAGATGATATAACTACGTGATAAGTAGTAGGAATAGCATTAGAGAAGTGGTTACAGTACACAAAAAATTCAGTAAGCATAGTTTCGTTTTTATCAAGAAATTGCATATTTACCGAAAAAGACAAATTTTTTGTGAACGTATAAAATTTAAAAAAACCTCACAAAATAAGCAGAAATAAAACAGGGAAAAAAGATAGCAAGTATAATTTTCTTTAAAATGACAAGGGTACTTTAAAGTACATAATGCTCGCGAAAAAATAAATATTTTACGTGACTAGTGTGCTCGTAAAAGTATTAAAATGAACACCTACTTCATTTGGTACGCAAGATATATCGATGATGATCACTCCTTCTATTATATTATGCTGCGTGCGTGCGTTGACAATAACGTGTATATCTAAGAACACTTGTTGTCTTCGTTTCTAATGGAACTAGGCTTCAAAAACGCTAAAAAGAGTTCACTATTTGAATTTAAAACCAATTGCGTTGAACACGAAAAATCTGAAAAAAATGAAGTAGCATTTTTTTGTGCAAAACAACAGATCTTAAAGAGTATGGTCTCTAATTACTGTGAAGCAGAACTTACTTAAGTAAGTTTTTAATGTCAATCTGAACTTGTAATATTCAAGGTGGAATATACAAGACTTTCTCTTTTTTCGCAGAAGAGAAGAGCAGGAATTAAAAAAAAGAGAAAGTGAAATCATGACGCATAAAAATGCAAGCGGTTGATATGGGTTGCATTTTGGCTGAAGAACTAACTTGGGACAGCATGAAGTTCCATTATGTTTTCTAGTTCCTTTATGTGGGCTAAGTTTTTGGCATGCTGTTGATTATAAAATGTAGACAACGCTTTAAGATGATACCAACGCCATTTTGTTTGCAAGTAAACGTTGCCGTCCCGTCAGTTATTACCGCAACCATGTTTCTTCTTAAATACTCCTACAAATTTGGAACACCATACTTTCCACTGTCTAATAGGTTTTTCGCCACGCTGCATCTGTACGGACAAAAAATTGTTTTTTGTCTCCAATATGTTACGGAGCAAGTATAAACCTGAATTGATAGGGAGCATTGCATTCATACGCAATCTCTACGTCAAAAATAAACTAAAGTTAAACTGTTATTCAATGTAAAAATACGCAAGATTTTCTTCGCTTGTTCGGAAAAGGATATTTTTGATAGCAAGCTTTCGAACAAATCTTCTAAAGATCTTTATAAAACTGGGAAATTTGATGTGTATTTTGATGTGGTTTGTAAACCTTTTCAACTTGCAACAAATTAAGTGTAATTAAACGACTAAAACAAATTATCATCGTCGTCGCTAAAAATATTGGACTAATGTATTTTCCAATTATTTCGTTGACGATGTGCTACATGTATACAAGTTAATTCTGTGCTGTTTATAACTTGGTTGATTTGTTAAATTTCAATTCCAATTTTTACATGACAAAATATCTTTGTCCAATACAAAATAAAACTATTTTAAATTTGTAAATATTTATTAACATGAGTTCAAAGACTATGTGCATTAATTTATTTAAAAATAAAAATGATAAAATGTTCGTGTTTGCAGCAAATAACATGATTGGGGAAAAGCTTTGTTCATCAGCATCAACAAGAAAACATTCTTCACTAGAGTTTTTAATTCTGCTAAACAGGCTGTTTTGTAGTTTGACCTACTTTTATATTTTTCATACAAGTTCATAATACTGAGTCATTTTGGGATTGTTCATATACTTAATTTATAATAATACATAGGAACTTTGTAAAATCATAATACGTATCAAATTTTAATTAGCACCGTGTTTGATAGTAATATTCAGCCATGCCCATGGAAATTGCCAAAAACTAACTTCTCCCCAAATTAATGCGTTAAGTCAATTTATTTTACTTTTGAGACAAAAACACCACCACTAGTACCTATGTAGTTTGATCTTATCAGGGAGCCATTTCAATGACGTGTGGAAATGAGTGAACATTTTATTTTCCAAAATACTTACATTAAATTTTTATGACATTAAAGACTGCCAACAAAGACACCGAAATAAATAATATAAATAAATCATTTCAGACATTTTCTATGTATTCATTGTTACAGCTTTGTAGACATACAGCGCTGATGTATCTGTTAACTTTAAATTTAGAGAAAAATGACAAATTCAAGATATTATCAAAAAGTAAACAAGCATTGCAAAGATGCATAACTTTCTCGCAAACAGAACCGATTATCACAACAGCAACACGCTAAATATCTCTTCTAGAGTCGTTATGACAAATTGTTTC